>JAWNNV010000724.1:0-35389 GCA_035044485.1 Scaptomyza reducta | reverse complement strand
ATATTTATAGGTTCGAAAAGTTTTAACATGAATTTCGAAAAAAAAAACATTTCCAACTATGAATGCGGTTTAATTATTGAGATCGAGCCACGACTAAAACGCCTTTCCTTTTGAAAATCGGTTCAGTTTTGACAAAGTTATAGGTTCGGAAAGTTTTACCATTAATTTCGAAAAAAAAAACATTTCCAACTATGAATGCGGTTTAATTATTGAGATCGAGCCACGACTAAAACGCCTTTCCTTTTAAAAAGTGGTTCAGTTTTGACAAAAGTTATAGGTTCGGAAAGTTTTGACATATTTATAGGTTCGAAAAGTTTTAACATGAATTTCGAAAAAAAAAACATTTCCAACTATGAATGCGGTTTAAATATTGATATCGAGCCACGACTAAAACGCCTTTCCTTTTAAAATCGGTTCAGTTTTGACAAAGTTATAGGTTCGGAAAGTTTTGACATAGTTATAGGTTCGGAAAGTTTTGACAAAGTTATAGGTTCGGAAAGTTTTAACATGAATTTCGAAAATAAAAACATTTCCAACTATGAATGCGGTTTAATTATTGAGATCGAGCCACGACTAAAACGCCTTTCCTTTTGAAAATCGGATTCAGTTTTGACAAAGTTATAGGTTCTGAAAGTTTTGACATAGATTATACGTTCGGAAAGTTTTGACAAAGTTATAGGTTCGGAAAGTTTTAACATGAATTTCGAAAAAAAAAAACATTTCCAACTATGAATGCGGTTTAATTATTGAGATCGAGCCACGACTAAAACGCCTTTCCTTTTGAAAATCGGTTCAGTTTTGACAAAGTTATAGGTTCGGAAAGTTTTGACAAAGTTATAGGTTCGGAAAGTTTTAACATGAATTTCGAAAAAAAAACATTTCCAACTATGAATGCGGTTTAAATATTGAGATCGAGCCACGACTAAAACGCCTTTCCTTTTAAAAGTCGGTTCAGTTTTGACAAAGTTATAGGTTCGGAAAGTTTTGACATAGTTATAGGTTCGGAAAGTTTTGACAAAGTTATAGGTTCGGAAAGTTTTAACATGAATTTCGAAAAAAAAAACATTTCCAACTATGAATGCGGTTTAATTATTGAGATCGAGCCACGACTAAAACGCCTTTCCTTTTGAAAATCGGTTCAGTTTTGACAAAGTTATAGGTTCTAAAAGTTTTGACATAGTTATAGGTTTGGAAAGTTTTGACAAAGTTATAGGTTCGGAAAGTTTTACATTAATTTCGAAAAAAAAAACATTTCCAACTATGAATGCGGTTTAATTATTGAGATCGAGCCACGACTAAAACGCCTTTCCTTTTAAAAAGTGGTTCAGTTTTGACAAAGTTAAAGGTTCGGAAAGTTTTGACATAGTTATAGGTTCGGAAAGTTTTGACAAAGTTATAGGTTCGGAAAGTTTTAACATGAATTTCGAAAAAAAAAAACATTTCCAACTATGAATGCGGTTTAATTATTGAGATCATTGCCACGACTAAAACGCCTTTCCTTTTGAAAATCGGTTCAGTTTTGACAAAGTTATAGGTTCGGAAAGTTTTGACATAGTTATAGGTTTGGAAAGTTTTAACATGAATTTCGAACAAAAAAAACATTTCCAACTATGAATGCGGTTTAATTATTGAGATCGAGCCACGACTAAAACGCCTTTCCTTTTGAAAATCGGTTCAGTTTTGACAAAGTTATAGGTTCGGAAAGTTTTGACATAGTTATAGGTTTGGAAAGTTTTGACAAAGTTACAGGTTCGGAAAGTTTTAACATGAATTTCGAAAAAAAAAACATTTCCAACTATGAATGCGGTTTAATTATTGAGATCGAGCCACGACTAAAACGCCTTTCCTTTTGAAAATCGGTTCAGTTTTGACAAAGTTATAGGTTCGGAAAGTTTTGACATAGTTATAGGTTCGGAAAGTTTTAACATAAATTTCGAAAAAAAAAACATTCCAACTATGAATGCGGTTTAAATATTGATATCGAGCCACGACTAAAACGCCTTTCCTTTTAAAATCGGTTCAGTTTTGACAAAGTTATAGGTTCGGAAAGTTTTGACATAGTTATAGGTTCGGAAAGTTTTGACAAAGTTATAGGTTCGGAAAGTTTTAACATGAATTTCGAAAAAAAAAACATTTCCAACTATGAATGCGGTTTAATTATTGAGATCGAGCCACGACTAAAACGCCTTTCCTTTTGAAAATCGGTTCAGTTTTGACAAAGTTATAGGTTCGGAAAGTTTTGACATAGTTATAGGTTTGGAAAGTTTTGACAAAGTTACAGGTTCGGAAAGTTTTAACATGAATTTCGAAAAAAAAAACATTTCCAACTATGAATGCGGTTTAATTATTGAGATCGAGCCACGACTAAAACGCCTTTCCTTTTGAAAATGGTTCAGTTTTGACAAAGTTATAGGTTCTGAAAGTTTTGACATATTTATAGGTTCGGAAAGTTTTAACATGAATTTCGAAAAAAAAAACATTTCCAACTATGAATGCGGTTTAATTATTGAGATCGAGCCACGACTAAAACGCCTTTCCTTTTGAAAATCGGTTCAGTTTTGACAAAGTTATAGGTTCGGAAAGTTTTAACATTGAATTTCGAAAAAAAAAACATTTCCAACTATGAATGCGGTTTAATTATTGAGATCGAGCCACGACTAAAACGCCTTTCCTTTTAAAAAGTGGTTCAGTTTTGACAAAGTTAAAGGTTCGGAAAGTTTTGACATAGTTATAGGTTCGGAAAGTTTTGACAAAGTTATAGGTTCGGAAAGTTTTAACATAAATTTCGAAAAAAAAAAACATTTCCAACTATGAATGCGGTTTAAATATTGAGATATTGCCACGACTAAAACGCCTTTCCTTTTGAAAATCGGTTCAGTTTTGACAAAGTTATAGGTTCTGAAAGTTTTGACATATTTATAGGTTCGGAAAGTTTTAACATGAATTTCGAACAAAAAAAAACATTTGCAACTATGAATACGGTTTAATTATTGAGATCGAGCCACGACTAAAACGCCTTTCCTTTTGAAAATCGGTTCAGTTTTGACAAAGTTATAGGTTCTGAAAGTTTTGACATATTTATAGGTTCGAAAAGTTTTAACATGAATGTCGAAAAAAAAACATTCCAACTATGAGTGCGGTTTAAATATTGATATCGAGCCACGACTAAAACGCCTTTCCTTTTAAAATCGGTTCAGTTTTGACAAAGTTATAGGTTCGGAAAGTTTTGACATAGTTATAGGTTCGGAAAGTTTTGACAAAGTTATAGGTTCGGAAAGTTTTAACATGAATTTCGAAAATAAAAACATTTCCAACTATGAATGCGGTTTAATTATTGAGATCGAGCCACGACTAAAACGCCTTTCCTTTTGAAAATCGGTTCAGTTTTGACAAAGTTATAGGTTCTGAAAGTTTTGACATAGTTATAGGTTTGGAAAGTTTTGACAAAGTTACAGGTTCGGAAAGTTTTAACATGAATTTCGAAAAAAAAAACATTTCCAACTATGAATGCGGTTTAATTATTGAGATCGAGACACGACTAAAACGCCTTTCCTTTGAAAATCGGTTCAGTTTTGACAAAGTTATAGGTTCTGAAAGTTTTGACATATTTATACGTTCGAAAAGTTTCAACATGAATTTCGAAAAAAAAACATTTCCAACTATGAATGCGGTTTAATTATTGAGATCGAGCCACGACTAAAACGCCTTTCCTTTTAAAAAGTGGTTCAGTTTTGACAAAGTTAAAGGTTCGGAAAGTTTTACCATTAGTTTCGAAAAAAAAAACATTTCCAACTATGAATGCGGTTTAATTATTGAGATCGAGCCACGACTAAAACGCCTTTCCTTTTAAAAAGTGGTTCAGTTTTGACAAAGTTATAGGTTCTGAAAGTTTTGACATATTTATAGGTTCGAAAAGTTTTAACATGAATGTCGAAAAAAAAACATTCCAACTATGAGTGCGGTTTAAATATTGATATCGAGCCACGACTAAAACGCCTTTCCTTTTAAAATCGGTTCAGTTTTGACAAAGTTATAGGTTCGGAAAGTTTTGACATAGTTATAGGTTCGGAAAGTTTTGACAAAGTTATAGGTTCGGAAAGTTTTAACATGAATTTCGAAAATAAAAACATTTCCAACTATGAATGCGGTTTAATTATTGAGATCGAGCCACGACTAAAACGCCTTTCCTTTTGAAAATCGGTTCAGTTTTGACAAAGTTATAGGTTCTGAAAGTTTTGACATAGTTATAGGTTTGGAAAGTTTTGACAAAGTTACAGGTTCGGAAAGTTTTAACATGAATTTCGAAAAAAAAAACATTTCCAACTATGAATGCGGTTTAATTATTGAGATCGAGACACGACTAAAACGCCTTTCCTTTTGAAAATCGGTTCAGTTTTGACAAAGTTATAGGTTCTGAAAGTTTTGACATATTTATACGTTCGAAAAGTTTCAACATGAATTTCGAAAAAAAAAACATTTCCAACTATGAATGCGGTTTAATTATTGAGATCGAGCCACGACTAAAACGCCTTTCCTTTTAAAAAGTGGTTCAGTTTTGACAAAGTTAAAGGTTCGGAAAGTTTTGACATAGTTATAGGTTCGGAAAGTTTTGACAAAGTTACAGGTTCGGAAAGTTTTAACATGAATTTCGAAAAAAAAACATTTCCAACTATGAATGCGGTTTAATTATTGAGATCGAGCCACGACTAAAACGCCTTTCCTTTTGAAAATCGGTTCAGTTTTGACAAAGTTATAGGTTCTGAAAGTTTTGACATAGTTATAGGTTTGGAAAGTTTTGACAAAGTTATAGGTTGAAAGTTTTACCATTAATTTCGAAAAAAAAAACATTTCCAACTATGAATGCGGTTTAATTATTGAGATCGAGCCACGACTAAAACGCCTTTCCTTTTAAAAAGTGGTTCAGTTTTGACAAAGTTAAAGGTTCGGAAAGTTTTGACATAGTTATAGGTTCGGAAAGTTTTGACAAAGTTATAGGTTCGGAAAGTTTTAACATAAATTTCGAAAAAAAAAACATTTCCAACTATGAATGCGGTTTAAATATTGAGATATTGCCACGACTAAAACGCCTTTCCTTTTGAAAATCGGTTCAGTTTTGACAAAGTTATAGGTTCTGAAAGTTTTGACATATTTATAGGTTCGGAAAGTTTTAACATGAATTTCGAGCAAAAAAAAACATTTGCAACTATGAATACGGTTTAATTATTGAGATCGAGCCACGACTAAAACGCCTTTCCTTTTGAAAATCGGTTCAGTTTTGACAAAGTTATAGGTTCGGAAAGTTTTGACATAGTTATAGGTTTGGAAAGTTTGGACAAAGTTACAGGTTCGGAAAGTTTTACAATGAATTTCGAAAAAAAAAAACATTTCCAACTATGAATGCGGTTTAATTATTGAGATCGAGCCACGACTAAAACGCCTTTCCTTTTGAAAATCGGTTCAGTTTTGACAAAGTTATAGGTTCTGAAAGTTTTGACATATTTATAGGTTCGAAAAGTTTTAACATGAATGTCGAAAAAAAAACATTCCAACTATGAGTGCGGTTTAAATATTGATATCGAGCCACGACTAAAACGCCTTTCCTTTTAAAATCGGTTCAGTTTTGACAAAGTTATAGGTTCGGAAAGTTTTGACATAGTTATAGGTTCGGAAAGTTTTGACAAAGTTATAGGTTCGGAAAGTTTTAACATGAATTTCGAAAATAAAAACATTTCCAACTATGAATGCGGTTTAATTATTGAGATCGAGCCACGACTAAAACGCCTTTCCTTTTGAAAATCGGTTCAGTTTTGACAAAGTTATAGGTTCTGAAAGTTTTGACATAGTTATAGGTTTGGAAAGTTTTGACAAAGTTACAGGTTCGGAAAGTTTTAACATGAATTTCGAAAAAAAAAACATTTCCAACTATGAATGCGGTTTAATTATTGAGATCGAGCCACGACTAAAACGCCTTTCCTTTTAAAAAGTGGTTCAGTTTTGACAAAGTTATAGGTTCTGAAAGTTTTGACATATTTATAGGTTCGAAAAGTTTTAACATGAATTTCGAAAAAAAAACATATCCAACTATGAATGCGGTTTAATTATTGAGATCGAGCCACGACTAAAACGCCTTTCCTTTTGAAAATCGGTTCAGTTTTGACAAAGTTATAGGTTCGGAAAGTTTTACCATTAATTTCGAAAAAAAAAACATTTCCAACTATGAATGCGGTTTAATTATTGAGATCGAGCCACGACTAAAACGCCTTTCCTTTTAAAAAGTCGGTTCAGTTTTGACAAAGTTATAGGTTCGGAAAGTTTTGACATATTTATAGGTTCGAAAAGTTTTAACATGAATGTCGAAAAAAAAACATTTCCAACTATGAATGCGGTTTAATTATTGAGATCGAGCCACGACTAAAACGCCTTTCCTTTTGAAAATCGGTTCAGTTTTGACAAAGTTATAGGTTCTGAAAGTTTTGACATAGTTATAGGTTCGGAAAGTTTTGACAAAGTTATAGTTCGGAAAGTTTTAACATGAATTTCGAAAAAAAAAACATTTCCAACTATGAATGCGGTTTAATTATTGAGATCGAGCCACGACTAAAACGCCTTTCCTTTTGAAAATCGGTTCAGTTTTGACAAAGTTATAGGTTCTGAAAGTTTTGACATATTTATAGGTTCGAAAAGTTTTAACATGAATGTCGAAAAAAAAACATTCCAACTATGAATGCGGTTTAAATATTGATATCGAGCCACGACTAAAACGCCTTTCCTTTTAAAATCGGTTCAGTTTTGACAAAGTTATAGGTTCGGAAAGTTTTGACATAGTTATAGGTTCGGAAAGTTTTGACAAAGTTATAGGTTCGGAAAGTTTTAACATGAATTTCGAAAATAAAAACATTTCCAACTATGAATGCGGTTTAATTATTGAGATCGAGACACGACTAAAACGCCTTTCCTTTTGAAAATCGGTTCAGTTTTGACAAAGTTATAGGTTCTGAAAGTTTTGACATATTTATACGTTCGAAAAGTTTTAACATGAATTTCGAAAAAAAAAACATTTCCAACTATGAATGCGGTTTAATTATTGAGATCGAGCCACGACTAAAACGCCTTTCCTTTTGAAAATCGGTTCAGTTTTGACAAAGTTATAGGTTCGGAAAGTTTTGACAAAGTTATAGGTTCGGAAAGTTTTACCATAAATTTCGAAAAAAAAACATTCCAACTATGAATGCGGTTTAAATATTGATATCGAGCCACGACTAAAACGCCTTTCCTTTTAAAATCGGTTCAGTTTTGACAAAGTTATAGGTTCGGAAAGTTTTGACATAGTTATAGGTTCGGAAAGTTTTGACAAAGTTATAGGTTCGGAAAGTTTTAACATGAATTTCGAAAAAAAACATTTCCAACTATGAATGCGGTTTAATTATTGAGATCGAGCCACGGCTAAAACGCCTTTCCTTTTGAAAATCGGTTCAGTTTTGACAAAGTTATAGGTTCGGAAAGTTTTGACATAGTTATAGGTCTGGAAAGTTTTGACAAAGTTACAGGTTCGGAAAGTTTTAACATGAATTTCGAAAAAAAAAACATTTCCAACTATGAATGCGGTTTAATTATTGAGATCGAGCCACGACTAAAACGCCTTTCCTTTTGAAAATCGGTTCAGTTTTGACAAAGTTATAGGTTCTGAAAGTTTTGACATATTTATAGGTTCGGAAAGTTTTGACATAAATTTCGAAAAAAAAAACATTTCCAACTATGAATGCGGCTTAATTATTGAGATCGAGCCACGACTAAAACGCCTTTCCTTTTGAAAATCGGTTTAGTTTTGACGAAGTTATAGGTTCGGAAAGTTTTAACATGAATTTCGAAAAAAAAAACATTTCCAACTATGAATGCGGTTTAATTATTGAGATCGAGCCACGACTAAAACGCCTTTCCTTTTGAAAATCAGTTCAGTAATGACAAAGTTATAGGTTCTGAAAGTTTTGACATATTTATAGGTTCGGAAAGTTTTGACATAAATTTCGAAAAAAAAAACATTTCCAACTATGAATGCGGCTTAATTATTGAGATCGAGCCACGACTAAAACGCCTTTCCTTTTGAAAATCGGTTTAGTTTTGACGAAGTTATAGGTTCGGAAAGTTTTAACATGAATTTCGAAAAAAAAACATTTCCAACTATGAATGCGGTTTAATTATTGAGATCGAGCCACGACTAAAACGCCTTTCCTTTTGAAAATCGGTTCAGTTTTGACAAAGTTATAGGTTCGGAAAGTTTTGACATAGTTGTATGTTCGGAAAGTTTTGACAAAGTTATAGGTTCGGAAAGTTTTAACATAAATTTCGAAAAAAAAACATTTCCAACTATGAATGCGGTTTAATTATTGAGATCGAGCCACGACTAAAACGCCTTTCCTTTTGAAAATCGGTTCAGTTTTGACAAAGTTATAGGTTCGGAAAGTTTTGACACAGTTAAAGGTTCGGAAAGTTTTGACAAAGTTATAGGTTCGGAAAGTTTTAACATGAATTTCGAACAAAAAAAAACATTTGCAACTATGAATGCGGTTTAATTATTGAGATCGAGCCACGACTAAAACGCCTTTCCTTTTGAAAATCGGTTCAGTTTTGACAAAGTTATAGGTTCGGAAAGTTTTGACATAGTTATAGGTTTGGAAAGTTTGGACAAAGTTACAGGTTCGGAAAGTTTTAACATGAATTTCGAAAAAAAAAACATTTCCAACTATGAATGCGGTTTAATTATTGAGATCGAGACACGACAAAAACGCCTTTCCTTTTGAAAATCGGTTCAGTTTTGACAAAGTTATAGGTTCTGAAAGTTTTGACATATTTATATGTTCGAAAAGTTTTAACATGAATTTCGAAAAAAAAACATTTCCAACTATGAATGCGGTTTAATTATTGAGATCGAGCCACGACTAAAACGCCTTTCCTTTTGAAAATCCGTTCAGTTTTGACAAAGTTATAGGTTCGGAAAGTTTTACCATAAATTTCGAAAAAAATAACATTTCCAACTATGAATGCGGTTTAATTATTGAGATCGAGCCACGACTAAAACGCCTTTCCTTTTGAAAATCGGTTCAGTTTTGACAAAGTTATAGGTTCTGAAAGTTTTGACATAGTTATAGGTTTGGAAAGTTTTGACAAAGTTACAGGTTCGGAAAGTTTTAACAGGAATTTCGAAAAAAAAACATTTCCAACTCTGAATGCGGTTTAATTATTGAGATCGAGACACGACTAAAACGCCTTTCCTTTTGAAAATCGGTTCAGTTTTGACAAAGTTATAGGTTCTGAAAGTTTTGACATAGTTATAGGTTCGGAAAGTTTTGACATATTTATAGGTTCGGAGAGTTTTGACATAAATTTCGAAAAAAAAACATTTCCAACTATGAATGCGGCTTACAGTTTTGACAAAGTTATAGGTTCGGAAAGTTTTGACACAGTTAAAGGTTCGGAAAGTTTTGACAAAGTTATAGGTTCGGAAAGTTTTAACATAAATTTCGAAAAAAAACATTTCCAACTATGAATGCGGTTTAATTATTGAGATCGAGCCACGACTAAAACGCCTTTCCTTTTGAAAATCGGTTCAGTTTTGACAAAGTTATAGGTTCTGAAAGTTTTGACATATTTATAGGTTCGAAAAGTTTTAACATGAATTTCGAAAAAAAAAACATTTCCAACCATGAATGCGGTTTAATTATTGAGATCGAGCCACGACTAAAACGCCTTTCCTTTTGAAAATCGGTTCAGTTTTGACAAAGTTATAGGTTCTGAAAGTTTTGACATAGTTATAGGTTCGGAAAGTTTTGACGAAGTTATAGGTTCGGAAAGTTTTAACATGAATTTCGAAAAAAAAACATTTCCAACTATCAATGCGGTCTAATTATTGAGATCGAGCCACGACTAAAACGCCTTTCCTTTTGAAAATCGGATCAGTTTTGACAACGTTATAGGTTCGGAAAGTTTTGACATAGTTGTAGGTTCGGAAAGTTTTGACAAAGTTATAGGTTCGGAAAGTTTTAACATAAATTTCGAAAAAAAAAACATTTCCAACTATGAATGCGGTTTAAATATTGAGATCGAGCCACGACTAAAACGCCTTTCCTTTTGAAAATCGGTTCAGTTTTGACAAAGTTATAGGTTCGGAAAGTTTTGACATAGTTATAGGTTCGGAAAGTTTTGACAAAGTTATAGGTTCGGAAAGTTTTAACATGAATTTCGAAAATAAAAACATTTCCAACTATGAATGCGGTTTAATTATTGAGATCGAGCCACGACTAAAACGCCTTTCCTTTTGAAAATCGGTTCAGTTTTGACAAAGTTATAGGTTCTGAAAGTTTTGACATATTTATAGGTTCGGAAAGTTTTAACATGAATTTCGAACAAAAAAAAACATTTGCAACTATGAATGCGGTTTAATTATTGAGATCGATCCACGACTAAAACGCCTTTCCTTTTGAAAATCGGTTCAGTTTTGACAAAGTTATAGGTTCGGAAAGTTTTGACATAGTTATAGGTTTGGAAAGTTTTGACAAAGTTACAGGTTCGGAAAGTTTTAACAGGAATTTCGAAAAAAAAACATTTCCAACTATGAATGCGGTTTAATTATTGAGATCGAGACACGACTAAAACGCCTTTCCTTTTGAAAATCGGTTCAGTTTTGACAAAGTTATAGGTTCTGAAAGTTTTGACATATTTATACGTTCTGAAAAGTTTTAACATGAATTTCGAAAAAAAAAACATTTCCAACTATGAATGCGGTTTAATTATTGAGATCGAGCCACGACTAAAACGCCTTTCCTTTTGAAAATCGGTTCAGTTTTGACAAAGTTATAGGTTCGGAAAGTTTTGACATAGTTATAGGTTCGAAAAGTTTTAACATAAATTTCGAAAAAAAAAACATTTCCAACTATGAATGCGGTTTAAATATTGATATCGAGCCACGACTAAAACGCCTTTCCTTTTAAAATCGGTTCAGTTTTGACAAAGTTATAGGTTCGGAAAGTTTTGACATAGTTATAGGTTTGGAAAGTTTTGACAAAGTTATAGGTTCGGAAAGTTTTAACATGAATTTCGAAAATAAAAACATTTCCAACTATGAATGCGGTTTAATTATTGAGATCGAGCCACGACTAAAACGCCTTTCCTTTTGAAAATCGGTTCAGTTTTGACAAAGTTATAGGTTCTGAAAGTTTTGACATATTTATAGGTTCGGAAAGTTTTAACATGAATTTCGAAAAAAAAAACATTTCCAACTATGAATGCGGTTTAATTATTGAGATCGAGCCACGACTAAAACGCCTTTCCTTTTGAAAATCGGTTCAGTTTTGACAAAGTTATAGGTTCGGAAAGTTTTGACAAAGTTATAGGTTCGGAAAGTTTTACCATAAATTTCGAAAAAAAAACATTCCAACTATGAATGCGGTTTAAATATTGATATCGAGCCACGACTAAAACGCCTTTCCTTTTAAAATCGGTTCAGTTTTGACAAAGTTATAGGTTCGGAGAGTTTTGACATAGTTATAGGTTCGGAAAGTTTTGACAAAGTTATAGGTTCGGAAAGTTTTACCATAAATTTCGAAAAAAAAAACATTTCCAACTATGAATGCGGTTTAAATATTGAGATATTGCCACGACTAAAACGCCTTTCCTTTTGAAAATCGGTTCAGTTTTGACAAAGTTATAGGTTCTGAAAGTTTTGACATATTTATAGGTTCGGAAAGTTTTAGCATGAATTTCGAACAAAAAAAAACATTTGCAACTATGAATACGGTTTAATTATTGAGATCGAGCCACGAATAAAACGCCTTTCCTTTGGAAAATCGGTTCAGTTTTGACAAAGTTAAAGGTTCGGAAAGTTTTGACATAGTTATAGGTTCGGAAAGTTTTGACAAAGTTATAGGTTCGGAAAGTTTTAACATAAATTTCGAAAAAAAAAAACATTTCCAACTATGAATGCGGTTTAAATATTGAGATATTGCCACGACTAAAACGCCTTTCCTTTTGAAAATCGGTTCAGTTTTGACAAAGTTATAGGTTCTGAAAGTTTTGACATATTTATAGGTTCGGAAAGTTTTAATATGAATTTCGAACAAAAAAAAACATTTGCAACTATGAATACGGTTTAATTATTGAGATCGAGCCACGACTAAAACGCCTTTCCTTTTGAAAATCGGTTCAGTTTTGACAAAGTTATAGGTTCGGAAAGTTTTGACATAGTTATAGGTTTGGAAAGTTTGGACAAAGTTACAGGTTCGGAAAGTTTTAACATGAATTTCGAAAAAAAAAACATTTCCAACTATGAATGCGGTTTAATTATTGAGATCGAGACACGACTAAAACGCCTTTCCTTTTGAAAATCGGTTCAGTTTTGACAAAGTTATAGGTTCAAAAAGTTTTAACATGAATTTCGAAAAAAAAACATTTCCAACTATGAATGCGGTTTAGTTATTGAGATCGAGCCACGACTAAAACGCCTTTCCTTTTGAAAATCGGTTCAGTTTTGACAAAGTTATAGGTTCTGAAAGTTTTGACATAGTTATAGGTTTGGAAAGTTTTGACAAAGTTACAGGTTCGGAAAGTTTTAACATGAATTTCGAAAAAAAAAACATTTCCAACTATGAATGCGGTTTAATTATTGAGATCGAGCCACGACGAAAACGCCTTTCCTTTTGAAAATCGGTTCAGTTTTGACAAAGTTATAGCTTCGGAAAGTTTTAACTTGAATTTCGAAAAAAAACATTTCCAACTATGAATGCGGTGTAATTATTGAGATCGAGCCACCACTAAAACGCCTATCCATTTGAAAATCGGTTCAGTTTTGACAAAGTTATAGGTTCGGAAAGTTTTGACATAGTTATAGGTTCGGAAAGTTTTGACAAAGTTATAGGTTCGGAAAGTTTTAACATAAATTTCGAAAAAAAAAAACATTTCCAACTATGAATGCGGTTTAAATATTGAGATATTGCCACGACTAAAAACGCCTTTCCTTTTGAAAATCGGTTCAGTTTTGACAAAGTTATAGGTTCTGAAAGTTTTGACATATTTATAGGTTCGGAAAGTTTTAACATGAATTTCGAACAAAAAAAAACATTTGCAACTATGAATACGGTTGAATTATTGAGATCGAGCCACGACTAAAACGCCTTTCCTTTTGAAAATCGGTTCAGTTTTGACAAAGTTATAGGTTCGGAAAGTTTTGACATAGTTATAGGTTTGGAAAGTTTGGACAAAGTTACAGGTTCGGAAAGTTTTAACATGAATTTCGAAGAAAAAAACATTTCCAACTATGAATGCGGTTTAATTATTGAGATCGAGACACGACTAAAACGCCTTTCCTTTTGAAAATCGGTTCAGTTTTGACAAAGTTATAGGTTCAAAGAGTTTTAACATGAATTTCGATAAAAAAACATTTCCAACTATGAATGCGGTTTAATTATTGAGATCGAGCCACGACTAAAACGCCTTTCCTTTTGAAAATCGGTTCAGTTTTGACAAAGTTATAGGTTCTGAAAGTTTTGACATAGTTATAGGTTTGGAAAGTTTTGACAAAGTTACAGGTTCGTGGGAAAGTTTTAACATGAATTTCGAAAAAAAAAACATTTCCAACTATGAATGCGGTTTAATTATTGAGATCGAGCCACGACTAAAACGCCTTTCCTTTTGAAAATCGGTTCAGTTTTGACAAAGTTATAGGTTCGGAAAGTTTTACCTTAATTTCGAAAAAAAACATTTCCAACTATGAATGCGGTGTAATTATTGAGATCGAGCCACGACTAAAACGCCTATCCATTTGAAAATCGGTTCAGTTTTGACAAAGTTATAGGTTCGGAAAGTTTTGACAAAGTTATAGGTTCGGAAAGTTTTAACATAAATTTCGAAAAAAAAAACATTTCCAACTATGAATGCGGTTTAAATATTGAGATATTGCCACGACTAAAACGCCTTTCCTTTTGAAAATCGGTTCAGTTTTGACAAAGTTATAGGTTCTGAAAGTTTTGACATATTTATAGGTTCGGAAAGTTTTAACATGAATTTCGAACAAAAAAAAACATTTGCAACTATGAATACGGTTTAATTATTGAGATCGAGCCACGACTAAAACGCCTTTCCTTTTGAAAATCGGTTCAGTTTTGACAAAGTTATAGGTTCGGAAAGTTTTGACATAGTTATAGGTTTGGAAAGTTTGGACAAAGTTACAGGTTCGGAAAGTTTTAACATGAATTTCGAAAAAAAAAACATTTCCAACTATGAATGCGGTTTAATTATTGAGATCGAGACACGACTAAAACGCCTTTCCTTTTGAAAATCGGTTCAGTTTTGACAAAGTTATAGGTTCAAAAAGTTTTAACATGAATTTCGAAAAAAAAACATTTCCAACTATGAATGCGGTTTAATTATTGAGATCGAGCCACGACTAAAACGCCTTTCCTTTTGAAAATCGGTTCAGTTTTGACAAAGTTATAGGTTCTGAAAGTTTTGACATAGTTATAGGTTTGGAAAGTTTTGACAAAGTTACAGGTTCGGAAAGTTTTAACATGAATTTCGAAAAAAAAAACATTTCCAACTATGAATGCGGTTTAATTATTGAGATCGAGCCACGACTAAAACGCCTTTCCTTTTGAAAATCGGTTCAGTTTTGACAAAGTTATAGCTTCGGAAAGTTTTAACTTGAATTTCGAAAAAAAACATTTCCAACTATGAATGCGGTGTAATTATTGAGATCGAGCCACCACTAAAACGCCTATCCATTTGAAAATCGGTTCAGTTTTGACAAAGTTATAGGTTCGGAAAGTTTTGACAAAGTTATAGGTTCGGAAAGTTTTACCATAAATTTCGAAAAAAAAACATTTCCAACTATGAATGCGGCTTAAATATTGAGATCGAGCCACGACTAAAACGCCTTTCCTTTTAAAATCGGTTCAGTTTTGACAAAGTTATAGGTTCGGAAAGTTTTGACATAGTTATAGGTTCGGAAAGTTTTAACATGAATTTCGAAAATAAAAACATTTCCAACTATGAATGCGGTTTAATTATTGAGATCGAGCCACGACTAAAACGCCTTTCCCTTTGAAAATCGGTTCAGTTTTGACAAAGTTATAGGTTCTGAAAGTTTGGACATATTTATAGGTTCGGAAAGTTTTGACATGAATGTCGAAAAAAAAAAACATTTCCAACTATGAATGCGGTTTAATTATTGAGATCGAGCCACGACTAAAACGCCTTTCCTTTTGAAAATCGGTTCAGTTTTGACAAAGTTATAGGTTCGGAAAGTTTTGACAAAGTTATAGGTTCGGAAAGTTTTACCATAAATTTCGAAAAAAAAAAAACATTTCCAACTATGAATGCGGTTTAAATATTGATATCGAGCCACGGCTAAAACGCCTTTCCTTTTGAAAATCGGTTCAGTTTTGACGAAGTTATAGGTTCGGAAAGTTTTAACATGAATTTCGAAAAAAAAACATTTCCAACTATCAATGCGGTCTAATTATTGAGATCGAGCCACGACTAAAACGCCTTTCCTTTTGAAAATCGGATCAGTTTTGACAAAGTTATAGGTTCGGAAAGTTTTGACATAGTTGTAGGTTCGGAAAGTTTTGACAAAGTTATAGGTTCGGAAAGTTTTAACATAAATTTCGAAAAAAAAAACATTTCCAACTATGAATGCGGTTTAAATATTGAGATCGAGCCACGACTAAAACGCCTTTCCTTTTGAAAATCGGTTCAGTTTTGACAAAGTTATAGGTTCTGAAAGTTTTGACATAGTTATAGGTTCGGAAAGTTTTGACAAAGTTATAGGTTCGGAAAGTTTTAACATGAATTTCGAAAATAAAAACATTTCCAACTATGAATGCGGTTTAATTATTGAGATCGAGCCACGACTAAAACGCCTTTCCTTTTGAAAATCGGTTCAGTTTTGACAAAGTTATAGGTTCTGAAAGTTTTGACATATTTATAGGTTCGGAAAGTTTTAACATGAATTTCGAACAAAAAAAAACATTTGCAACTATGAATGCGGTTTAATTATTGAGATCGATCCACGACTAAAACGCCTTTCCTTTTGAAAATCGGTTCAGTTTTGACAAAGTTATAGGTTCGGAAAGTTTTGACATAGTTATAGGTTTGGAAAGTTTTGACAAAGTTACAGGTTCGGAAAGTTTTAACAGGAATTTCGAAAAAAAAACATTTCCAACTATGAATGCGGTTTAATTATTGAGATCGAGACACGACTAAAACGCCTTTCCTTTTGAAAATCGGTTCAGTTTTGACAAAGTTATAGGTTCTGAAAGTTTTGACATATTTATACGTTCGAAAAGTTTCAACATGAATTTCGAAAAAAAAAACATTTCCAACTATGAATGCGGTTTAATTATTGAGATCGAGCCACGACTAAAACGCCTTTCCTTTTGAAAATCGGTTCAGTTTTGACAAAGTTATAGGTTCTGAAAGTTTTGACATATTTATAGGTTCGAAAAGTTTTAACATGAATGTCGAAAAAAAAACATTCCAACTATGAATGCGGTTTAAATATTGATATCGAGCCACGACTAAAACGCCTTTCCTTTTAAAATCGGTTCAGTTTTGACAAAGTTATAGGTTCGGAAAGTTTTGACATAGTTATAGGTTCGGAAAGTTTTGACAAAGTTATAGGTTCGGAAAGTTTTAACATGAATTTCGAAAATAAAAACATTTCCAACTATGAATGCGGTTTAATTATTGAGATCGAGACACGACTAAAACGCCTTTCCTTTTGAAAATCGGTTCAGTTTTGACAAAGTTATAGGTTCTGAAAGTTTTGACATATTTATACGTTCGAAAAGTTTTAACATGAATTTCGAAAAAAAAAACATTTCCAACTATGAATGCGGTTTAATTATTGAGATCGAGCCACGACTAAAACGCCTTTCCTTTTGAAAATCGGTTCAGTTTTGACAAAGTTATAGGTTCGGAAAGTTTTGACAAAGTTATAGGTTCGGAAAGTTTTACCATAAATTTCGAAAAAAAAACATTCCAACTATGAATGCGGTTTAAATATTGATATCGAGCCACGACTAAAACGCCTTTCCTTTTAAAATCGGTTCAGTTTTGACAAAGTTATAGGTTCGGAAAGTTTTGACATAGTTATAGGTTCGGAAAGTTTTGACAAAGTTATAGGTTCGGAAAGTTTTAACATGAATTTCGAAAAAAAACATTTCCAACTATGAATGCGGTTTAATTATTGAGATCGAGCCACGGCTAAAACGCCTTTCCTTTTGAAAATCGGTTCAGTTTTGACAAAGTTATAGGTTCGGAAAGTTTTGACATAGTTATAGGTCTGGAAAGTTTTGACAAAGTTACAGGTTCGGAAAGTTTTAACATGAATTTCGAAAAAAAAAACATTTCCAACTATGAATGCGGTTTAATTATTGAGATCGAGCCACGACTAAAACGCCTTTCCTTTTGAAAATCGGTTCAGTTTTGACAAAGTTATAGGTTCTGAAAGTTTTGACATATTTATAGGTTCGGAAAGTTTTGACATAAATTTCGAAAAAAAAAACATTTCCAACTATGAATGCGGCTTAATTATTGAGATCGAGCCACGACTAAAACGCCTTTCCTTTTGAAAATCGGTTTAGTTTTGACGAAGTTATAGGTTCGGAAAGTTTTACATAATTTCGAAAAATTCAACATGTCATAGGTTTAATTATTGAGATCGAGCCACGACTAAAACGCCTTTCCTTTTGAAAATCGGTTCAGTTTTGACAAAGTTAAAGGTTCGGAAAGTTTTGACAAAGTTATAGGTTCTGAAAGTTTTGACATAGTTATAGGTTCGGAAAGTTTTGACATAAATTTCGAAAAAAAAAAACATTTCCAACTATGAATGCGGTTTAATTATTGAGATCGAGCCACGACTAAAACGCCTTTCCTTTTGAAAATCGGTTCAGTTTTGACAAAGTTATAGGTTCATAGGTTCGGAAAGTTTTAACATGAATTTCGAAAAAAAAAACATTTCCAACTATGAATGCGGTTTAATTATTGAGATCGAGCCACGACTAAAACGCCTTTCCTTTTGAAAATCGGTTCAGTTTTGACAAAGTTATAGGTTCGGAAAGTTTTGACATAGTTGTAGGTTCGGAAAGTTTTGACAAAGTTATAGGTTCGGAAAGTTTTAACATGAATTTCGAAAAAAAAAAACATTTCCAACTATGAATGCGGTTTAATTATTGAGATCGAGCCACGACTAAAACGCCTTTCCTTTTGAAAATCGGTTCAGTTTTGACAAAGTTATAGGTTCGGAAAGTTTTGACATAGTTATAGGTTTGGAAAGTTTTGACAAAGTTACAGGTTCGGAAAGTTTTAACATGAATTTCGAAAAAAAAAACATTTCCAACTATGAATGCGGTTTAATTATTGAGATCGAGCCACGACTAAAACGCCTTTCCTTTTGAAAATCGGTTCAGTTTTGACAAAGTTATAGGTTCTGAAAGTTTTGACATAGTTATAGGTTCGGAAAGTTTTAACATGAATTTCGAAAAAAAAAACATTTCCAACTATGAATGCGGTTTAATTATTGAGATCGAGCCACGACTAAAACGCCTTTCCTTTTGAAAATCGGTTCAGTTTTGACAAAGTTATAGGTTCGGAAAGTTTTACCATAAATTTCGAAAAAAAAAACATTTCCAACTATGAATGCGGTTTAATTATTGAGATCGAGCCACGACTAAAACGCCTTTCCTTTTGAAAATCGGTTCAGTTTTGACAAAGTTATAGGTTCGGAAAGTTTTGACATAGTTATAGGTTTGGAAAGTTTTGACAAAGTTATAGGTTCGGAAAGTTTTAACATGAATTTCGAAAAAAAAAACATTTCCAACTATGAATGCGGTTTAATTATTGAGATCGAGCCACGACTAAAACGCCTTTCCTTTTGAAAATCGGTTCAGTTTTGACAAAGTTATAGGTTCTGAAAGTTTTGACATAGTTATAGGTTCGGAAAGTTTTGACATATTTATAGGTTCGGAAAGTTTTAACATAAATTTCGAAAAAAAAAACATTTCCAACTATGAATGCGGTTTACAGTTTTGACAAAGTTATAGGTTCGGAAACGTTTTGACATAGTTATAGGTTCGGAAAGTTTTGACAAAGTTATAGGTTCGGAAAGTTTTAACATGAATTTCGAAAAAAAAAACATTTCCAACTATGAATGCGGTTTAATTATTGAGATCGAGCCACGACTAAAACGCCTTTCCTTTTGAAAATCGGTTCAGTTTTGACAAAGTTATAGGTTCGGAAAGTTTTGACATAGTTATAGGTTTGGAAAGTTTTGACAAAGTTATAGGTTCGGAAAGTTTTAACATGAATTTCGAAAAAAAAAACATTTCCAACTATGAATGCGGTTTAATTATTGAGATCGAGCCACGACTAAAACGCCTTTCCTTTTGAAAATCGGTTCAGTTTTGACAAAGTTATAGGTTCGGAAAGTTTTGACATATTTATAGGTTCGGAAAGTTTTAACATGAATTTCGAAAAAAAAACATTTCCAACTATGAATGCGGTTTAATTATTGAGATCGAGCCACGACTAAAACGCCTTTCCTTTTGAAAATCGGTTCAGTTTTGACAAAGTTATAGGTTCTGAAAGTTTTGACATAGTTATAGGTTTGGAAAGTTTTGACAAAGTTACAGGTTCGGAAAGTTTTAACATGAATTTCGAAAAAAAAACATTTCCAACTATGAATGCGGTTTAATTATTGAGATCGAGCCACGACTAAAACGCCTTTCCTTTTGAAAATCGGTTCAGTTTTGACAAAGTTATAGGTTCGGAAAGTTTTGACATAGTTATAGGTTCGGAAAGTTTTGACAAAGTTATAGGTTCGGAAAGTTTTAACATGAATTTCGAAAATAAAAACATTTCCAACTATGAATGCGGTTTAATTATTGAGATCGAGCCACGACTAAAACGCCTTTCCTTTTGAAAATCGGTTCAGTTTTGACAAAGTTATAGGTTCTGAAAGTTTTGACATATTTATAGGTTCGGAAAGTTTTAACATGAATTTCGAAAAAAAAAACATTTCCAACTATGAATGCGGTTTAATTATTGAGATCGAGCCACGACTAAAACGCCTTTCCTTTTGAAAATCGGTTCAGTTTTGACAAAGTTATAGGTTCGGAAAGTTTTGACAAAGTTATAGGTTCGGAAAGTTTTACCATAAATTTCGAAAAAAAAACATTTCCAACTATGAATGCGGTTTAAATATTGATATCGAGCCACGACTAAACGCCTTTCCTTTTGAAAATCGGTTCAGTTTTGACAAAGTTATAGGTTCGGAAAGTTTTGACATAGTTATAGTTCGAAAGTTTTGACATGAATTTCGAAAAAAAAAACATTTCCAACTATGAATGCGGTTTAATTATTGAGATCGAGCCACGGCTAAAACGCCTTTCCTTTTGAAAATCGGTTCAGTTTTGACAAAGTTATAGGTTCGGAAAGTTTTGACATAGTTATAGGTCTGGAAAGTTTTGACAAAGTTACAGGTTCGGAAAGTTTTAACATGAATTTCGAAAAAAAAACATTTCCAACTATGAATGCGGTTTAATTATTGAGATCGAGCCACGACTAAAACGCCTTTCCTTTTGAAAATCAGTTCAGTAATGACAAAGTTATAGGTTCTGAAAGTTTTGACATATTTATAGGTTCGGAAAGTTTTGACATAAATTTCGAAAAAAAAACATTTCCAACTATGAATGCGGCTTAATTATTGAGATCGAGCCACGACTAAAACGCCTTTCCTTTTGAAAATCGGTTTAGTTTTGACGAAGTTACAGGTTCAATTTCGAAAAAAAAAAATTTCCAACTATGAATGCGGTTTAATTATTGAGATCGAGCCACGCTAAAACGCCTTTCCTTTTGAAAATCGGTTCAGTTTTGACAAAGTTATAGGTTCTGAAAGTTTTGACAAGTTATAGGTTCGGAAAGTTTTGACAAAGTTATAGGTTCGGAAAGTTTTAACATGAATTTCGAAAAAAAAAACATTTCCAACTATGAATGCGGTTTAATTATTGAGATCGAGCCACGACTAAAACGCCTTTCCTTTTGAAAATCGGTTCAGTTTTGACAAAGTTATAGGTTCGGAAAGTTTTGACATAGTTATAGGTTCGGAAAGTTTTGACACAGGTAAGGTTCGGAAAGTTTTAACATGAATTTCGAAAAAAAAACATTTCCAACTATGAATGCGGTTTAATTATTGAGATCGAGCCACGACTAAAACGCCTTTCCTTTTGAAAATCGGTTCAGTTTTGACAAAGTTATAGGTTCGGAAAGTTTTGACATAGTTATAGGTTCGGAAAGTTTTGACAAAGTTATAGGTTCGGAAAGTTTTAACATGAATTTCGAAAAAAAAACATTTCCAACTATGAATGCGGTTTAATTATTGAGATCGAGCCACGACTGAAAACGCCTTTCCTTTTGCAAATCGAAAATCGGTTCAGTTTTGACAAAGTTAAGGTTCGGAAAGTTTTAACATGAATTTCGAAAAAAAAAACATTTCCAACTATGAATGCGGTTTAATTATTGAGATCGAGCCACGACTAAAACGCCTTTCCTTTTGAAAATCGGTTCAGTTTTGACAAAGTTATAGGTTCTGAAAGTTTTGACATATTTATAGGTTCGAAAAGTTTTAACATGAATTTCGAAAAAAAAAACATTTCCAACTATGAATGCGGTTTAATTATTGAGATCGAGCCACGACTAAAACGCCTTTCCTTTTGAAAATCGGTTCAGTTTTGACAAAGTTATAGGTTCGGAAAGTTTTACCATAAATTTCGAAAAAAAAAACATTTCCAACTATGAATGCGGTTTAATTATTGAGATCGAGCCACGACTAAAACGCCTTTCCTTTTAAAATCGGTTCAGTTTTGACAAAGTTATAGGTTCGGAAAGTTTTGACATAGTTATAGGTTCGGAAAGTTTTGACAAAGTTATAGGTTCGGAAAGTTTTAACATAAATTTCGAAAAAAAAAACATTTCCAACTATGAATGCGGTTTAATTATTGAGATCGAGCCACGACTAAAACGCCTTTCCTTTTGAAAATCGGTTCAGTTTTGACAAAGTTATAGGTTCTGAAAGTTTTGACATAGTTATAGGTTCGGAAAGTTTTGACATAATTTACAGGTTCGGAAAGTTTTGAACATAGAATTTCGAAAAAAAAACCATTTCCAACTATGAATGCGGTTCAGTTTTGACAAAGTTATAGGTTCGGAAAGTTTTGACACAGTTATAGGTTCGGAAAGTTTTGACAAAGTTATAGGTTCGGAAAGTTTTAACATGAATTTCGAAAAAAAAAACATTTCCAACTATGAATGCGGTTTAATTATTGAGATCGAGCCACGACTAAAACGCCTTTCCTTTTGAAAATCGGTTCAGTTTTGACAAAGTTATAGGTTCTATAGGTTCGAAAGTTTTAACATGAATTTCGAAAAAAAAAACATTTCCAACTATGAATGCGGTTTAATTATTGAGATCGAGCCACGACTAAAACGCCTTTCCTTTTGAAAATCGGTTCAGTTTTGACAAAGTTATAGGTTCTGAAAGTTTTGACATAGTTATAGGTTCGGAAAGTTTTGACAAAGTTACAGGTTCGGAAAGTTTTAACATGAATTTCGACAAAACGCCTTTCGGAAAAGCATTTGCCAACTATAATGCGGTTTACATTATTGAAATCGGACACGTACTTGACAAACGCCTTTCGCTTTCGAAAGATCGGTTTAATTATTGAACAACACGATTAATAGGCATTCGGTGAAATGTTAGTTGACATAAGTTATAGGTTCGGAAAGTTTTGACAAAGTTATAGGTTCGGAAAGTTTTGACAAAGTTACAGGTTCGGAAAGTTTTAACATGAATTTCGAAAAAAAAAACATTTCCAACTATGAATGCGGTTTAATTATTGAGATCGAGCCACGACTAAAACGCCTTTCCTTTTGAAAATCGGTTCAGTTTTGAGAAAGTTATAGGTTCGGAAAGTTTGACATAGTTATAGGTTCGGAAAGTTTTACATGAATTTCGAAAATAAAAACATTTCCAACTATGAATGCGGTTTAATTATTGAGATCGAGCCACGACTAAAACGCCTTTCCCTTTGAAAATCGGTTCAGTTTTGACAAAGTTATAGGTTCTGAAAGTTTTGACATATTTATAGGTTCGGAAAGTTTTAACATGAATTTCGAAAAAAAAAAACATTTCCAACTATGAATGCGGTTTAATTATTGAGATCGAGCCACGACTAAAACGCTTCTTGAAAATCGGTTCAGTTTTGACAAAGTTATAGGTTCGGAAAGTTTTGACATAGTTATAGGTTCGGAAAGTTTTGACAAAGTTATAGGTTCGGAAAGTTTTAACATGAATTTCGAAAAAAAAAAACATTTCCAACTATGAATGCGGTTTAATTATTGAGTATCGAGCCACGACTAAAACGCCTTTCCTTTTGAAAATCGGTTCAGTTTTGACAAAGTTATAGGTTCGGAAAGTTTTACACATGAATTTCGAAAAAAAACATTTCCAACTATGAATGCGGTTTAATTATTGAGATCGAGCCACGACTAAAACGCCTTTCCTTTTGAAAATCGGTTCAGTTTTGACAAAGTTATAGGTTCTGAAAGTTTCCATAGTTGTAGGTTCGGAAAGTTTTGACAAAGTTATAGGTTCGGAAAGTTTTAACATGAATTTCGAAAAAAAAAACATTTCCAACTATGAATGCGGTTTAATTATTGAGATCGAGCCACGACTAAAACGCCTTTCCTTTTGAAAATCGGTTCAGTTTTGACAAAGTTATAGGTTCGGAAAGTTTTAAGATTGAATTTCGAAAAAAAAACATTTCCAACTATGAATGCGGTTTAATTATTGAGATCGAGCCACGACTAAAACGCCTTTCCTTTTGAAAATCGGTTCAGTTTTGACAAAGTTATAGGTTCGGAAAGTTTTGACAAAGTTATAGGTTCGGAAAGTTTTACCATAAATTTCGAAAAAAAAACATTTCCAACTATGAATGCGGTTTAAATATTGATATCGAGCCACGACTAAAACGCCTTTCCTTTTAAAATCGGTTCAGTTTTGACAAAGTTATAGGTTCGGAAAGTTTTGACATAGTTATAGGTTCGGAAAGTTTTGACAAAGTTATAGGTTCGGAAAGTTTTAACATGAATTTCGAAAATAAAAACATTTCCAACTATGAATGCGGTTTAATTATTGAGATCGAGCCACGACTAAAACGCCTTTCCTTTTGAAAATCGGTTCAGTTTTGACAAAGTTATAGGTTCTGAAAGTTTTGACATATTTATAGGTTTGGAAAGTTTTGAACATGAATTTCTGAAAAAAAAAAACATTTCCAACTATGAATGCGGTTTAATTATTGAGATCGAGCCACGACTAAAACGCCTTTCCTTTTGAAAATCGGTTCAGTTTTGACAAAGTTATAGGTTCGGAAAGTTTTGACAAAGTTATAGGTTCGGAAAGTTTTACCATAAATTTCGAAAAAAAAAACATTTCCAACTATGAATGCGGTTTAAATATTGATATCGAGCCACGACTAAAACGCCTTTCCTTTTGAAAATCGGTTCAGTTTTGACAAAGTTATAGGTTCGGAAAGTTTTAACATAAATTTCGAAAAAAAAAACATTTCCAACTATGAATGCGGTTTAATTATTGAGATCGAGCCACGGCTAAAACGCCTTTCCTTTTGAAAATCGGTTCAGTTTTGACAAAGTTATAGGTTCGGAAAGTTTTGACATAGTTATAGGTCTGGAAAGTTTTGACAAAGTTACAGGTTCGGAAAGTTTTAACATGAATTTCGAAAAAAAAAACATTTCCAACTATGAATGCGGTTTAATTATTGAGATCGAGCCACGACTAAAACGCCTTTCCTTTTGAAAATCGGTTCAGTTTTGACAAAGTTATAGGTTCTGAAAGTTTTGACATATTTATAGGTTCGGAAAGTTTTGACATGAATTTCGAAAAAAAAAAACATTTCCAACTATGAATGCGGTTTAATTATTGAGATCGAGCCACGACTAAAACGCCTTTCCTTTTGAAAATCGGTTCAGTTTTGACAAAGTTATAGGTTCGGAAAGTTTTGACATAGTTATAGGTTTGGAAAGTTTTGACAAAGTTACAGGTTCGGAAAGTTTTAACATGAATTTCGAAAAAAAAACATTTCCAACTATGAATGCGGTTTAATTATTGAGATCGAGCCACGACTAAAACGCCTTTCCTTTTGAAAATCGGTTCAGTTTTGACAAAGTTATAGGTTCTGAAAGTTTTGACATAGTTATAGGTTTGGAAAGTTTTGACAAAGTTACAGGTTCGGAAAGTTTTAACATGAATTTCGAAAAAAAAAACATTTCCAACTATGAATGCGGTTTAATTATTGAGATCGAGCCACGACTAAAACGCCTTTCCTTTTGAAAATCGGTTCAGTTTTGACAAAGTTATAGGTTCGGAAAGTTTTAACATTGAATTTCGAAAAAAAAAACATTTCCAACTATGAATGCGGTTTAATTATTGAGATCGAGCCACGACTAAAACGCCTTTCCTTTTGAAAATCGGTTCAGTTTTGACAAAGTTATAGGTTCGGAAAGTTTTGACAAAGTTATAGGTTCGGAAAGTTTTAACATAAATTTCGAAAAAAAAAACATTTCCAACTATGAATGCGGTTTAATTATTGAGATCGAGCCACGACTAAAACGCCTTTCCTTTTGAAAATCGGTTCAGTTTTGACAAAGTTATAGGTTCGGAAAGTTTTGACATAGTTATAGGTTCGGAAAGTTTTGACAAAGTTATAGGTTCGGAAAGTTTTAACATGAATTTCGAAAAAAAAAACATTTCCAACTATGAATGCGGTTTAATTATTGAGATCGAGCCACGACTAAAACGCCTTTCCTTTTGAAAATCGGTTCAGTTTTGACAAAGTTATAGGTTCGGAAAGTTTTGACATAGTTATAGGTTCGGAAAGTTTTGACAAAGTTATAGGTTCGGAAAGTTTTAACATAAATTTCGAAAAAAAAAACATTTCCAACTATGAATGCGGTTTAATTATTGAGATCGAGCCACGACTAAAACGCCTTTCCTTTTGAAAATCGGTTCAGTTTTGACAAAGTTATAGGTTCGGAAAGTTTTGACATAGTTATAGGTTTGGAAAGTTTTGACAAAGTTATAGGTTCGGAAAGTTTTAACATGAATTTCGAAAAAAAAAACATTTCCAACTATGAATGCGGTTTAATTATTGAGATCGAGCCACGACTAAAACGCCTTTCCTTTTGAAAATCGGTTCAGTTTTGACAAAGTTATAGGTTCTGAAAGTTTTGACATATTTATAGGTTCGGAAAGTTTTAACATGAATTTCGAAAAAAAAAACATTTCCAACTATGAATGCGGTTTAATTATTGAGATCGAGCCACGACTAAAACGCCTTTCCTTTTGAAAATCGGTTCAGTTTTGACAAAGTTATAGGTTCGGAAAGTTTTGACATATAGTTATAGGTTCGGAAAGTTTTAACATGAATTTCGAAAAAAAAAACATTTCCAACTATGAATGCGGTTTAATTATTGAGATCGAGCCACGACTAAAACGCCTTTCCTTTTGAAAATCGGTTCAGTTTTGACAAAGTTATAGGTTCTGAAAGTTTTGACATATTTATAGGTTCGGAAAGTTTTAACATGAATTTCGAAAAAAAAAACATTTCCAACTATGAATGCGGTTTAATTATTGAGATCGAGCCACGACTAAAACGCCTTTCCTTTTGAAAATCGGTTCAGTTTTGACAAAGTTATAGGTTCGGAAAGTTTTGACATAGTTATAGGTTCGGAAAGTTTTGACAAAGTTATAGGTTCGGAAAGTTTTAACATAAATTTCGAAAAAAAAAACATTTCCAACTATGAATGCGGTTTAATTATTGAGATCGAGCCACGACTAAAACGCCTTTCCTTTTGAAAATCGGTTCAGTTTTGACAAAGTTATAGGTTCGGAAAGTTTTAACATGAATTTCGAAAAAAAAAACATTTCCAACTATGAATGCGGTTTAATTATTGAGATCGAGCCACGACTAAAACGCCTTTCCTTTTGAAAATCGGTTCAGTTTTGACAAAGTTATAGGTTCGGAAAGTTTTGACAAAGTTATAGGTTCGGAAAGTTTTAACATAAATTTCGAAAAAAAAACATTTCCAACTATGAATGCGGTTTAATTATTGAGATCGAGCCACGACTAAAACGCCTTTCCTTTTGAAAATCGGTTCAGTTTTGACAAAGTTATAGGTTCGGAAAGTTTTGACATAGTTATAGGTTCGGAAAGTTTTGACAAAGTTATAGGTTCGGAAAGTTTTAACATGAATTTCGAAAATAAAAACATTTCCAACTATGAATGCGGTTTAATTATTGAGATCGAGCCACGACTAAAACGCCTTTCCTTTTGAAAATCGGTTCAGTTTTGACAAAGTTATAGGTTCTGAAAGTTTTGACATATTTATAGGTTCGGAAAGTTTTGACATGAATTTCGAAAAAAAAAACATTTCCAACTATGAATGCGGTTTAATTATTGAGATCGAGCCACGACTAAAACGCCTTTCCTTTTGAAAATCGGTTCAGTTTTGACAAAGTTATAGGTTCGGAAAGTTTTGACAAAGTTATAGGTTCGGAAAGTTTTACCATAAATTTCGAAAAAAAAAACATTTCCAACTATGAATGCGGTTTAAATATTGATATCGAGCCACGACTAAAACGCCTTTCCTTTTAAAATCGGTTCAGTTTTGACAAAGTTATAGGTTCGGAAAGTTTTGACATAGTTATAGGTTCGGAAAGTTTTGACAAAGTTATAGGTTCGGAAAGTTTTAACATAAATTTCGAAAAAAAACATTTCCAACTATGAATGCGGTTTAATTATTGAGATCGAGCCACGACTAAAACGCCTTTCCTTTTGAAAATCGGTTCAGTTTTGACAAAGTTATAGGTTCGGAAAGTTTTGACATAGTTATAGGTCTGGAAAGTTTTGACAAAGTTACAGGTTCGGAAAGTTTTAACATGAATTTCGAAAAAAAAAACATTTCCAACTATGAATGCGGTTTAATTATTGAGATCGAGCCACGACTAAAACGCCTTTCCTTTTGAAAATCGGTTCAGTATTGACAAAGTTATAGGTTCTGAAAGTTTTGACATATTTATAGGTTCGGAAAGTTTTGACATGAATTTCGAAAAAAAAAACATTTCCAACTATAAATGCGGCTTAATTATTGAGATCGAGCCACGACTAAAACGCCTTTCCTTTTGAAAATCGGTTCAGTTTTGACGAAGTTATAGGTTCGGAAAGTTTTAACATGAATTTCGAAAAAAAAAACATTTCCAACTATGAATGCGGTTTAATTATTGAGATCGAGCCACGACTAAAACGCCTTTCCTTTTGAAAATTGGTTCAGTTTTGACAAAGTTATAGGTTCGGAAAGTTTTGACATAGTTATAGGTTCGGAAAGTTTTGACAAAGTTATAGGTTCGGAAAGTTTTAACATAAATTTCGAAAAAAAAAAACATTTCCAACTATGAATGCGGTTTAATTATTGAGATCGAGCCACGACTAAAACGCCTTTCCTTTTGAAAATCGGTTCAGTTTTGACAAAGTTATAGGTTCGGAAAGTTTTAACATGAATTTCGAAAAAAAACATTTCCAACTATGAATGCGGTTTAATTATTGAGATCGAGCCACGACTAAAACGCCTTTCCTTTTGAAAATCGGTTCAGTTTTGACAAAGTTATAGGTTCGGAAAGTTTTGACAAAGTTATAGGTTCGGAAAGTTTTAACATAAATTTCGAAAAAAAAAACATTTCCAACTATGAATGCGGTTTAATTATTGAGATCGAGCCACGACTAAAACGCCTTTCCTTTTAAAATCGGTTCAGTTTTGACAAAGTTATAGGTTCGGAAAGTTTTGACATAGTTATAGGTTTGGAAAGTTTTGACAAAGTTATAGGTTCGGAAAGTTTTAACATGAATTTCGAAAATAAAAACATTTCCAACTATGAATGCGGTTTAATTATTGAGATCGAGCCACGACTAAAACGCCTTTCCTTTTGAAAATCGGTTCAGTTTTGACAAAGTTATAGGTTCTGAAAGTTTTGACATATTTATAGGTTCGGAAAGTTTTGACATGAATTTCGAAAAAAAAAACATTTCCAACTATGAATGCGGTTTAATTATTGAGATCGAGCCACGACTAAAACGCCTTTCCTTTTGAAAATCGGTTCAGTTTTGACAAAGTTATAGGTTCGGAAAGTTTTGACAAAGTTATAGGTTCGGAAAGTTTTACCATAAATTTCGAAAAAAAAAACATTTCCAACTATGAATGCGGTTTAAATATTGATATCGAGCCACGACTAAAACGCCTTTCCTTTTGAAAATCGGTTCAGTTTTGACAAAGTTATAGGTTCGGAAAGTTTTGACATAGTTATAGGTTCGGAAAGTTTTGACAAAGTTATAGGTTCGGAAAGTTTTAACATAAATTTCGAAAAAAAAACATTTCCAACTATGAATGCGGTTTAATTATTGAGATCGAGCCACGACTAAAACGCCTTTCCTTTTGAAAATCGGTTCAGTTTTGACAAAGTTATAGGTTCGGAAAGTTTTGACATAGTTATAGGTCTGGAAAGTTTTGACAAAGTTACAGGTTCGGAAAGTTTTAACATGAATTTCGAAAAAAAAAACATTTCCAACTATGAATGCGGTTTAATTATTGAGATCGAGCCACGACTAAAACGCCTTTCCTTTTGAAAATCGGTTCAGTTTTGACAAAGTTATAGGTTCTGAAAGTTTTGACATATTTATAGGTTCGGAAAGTTTTGACATGAATTTCGAAAAAAAAAACATTTCCAACTATGAATGCGGCTTAATTATTGAGATCGAGCCACGACTAAAACGCCTTTCCTTTTGAAAATCGGTTCAGTTTTGACGAAGTTATAGGTTCGGAAAGTTTTAACATGAATTTCGAAAAAAAAAACATTTCCAACTATGAATGCGGTTTAATTATTGAGATCGAGCCACGACTAAAACGCCTTTCCTTTTGAAAATTGGTTCAGTTTTGACAAAGTTATAGGTTCGGAAAGTTTTGACATAGTTGTAGGTTCGGAAAGTTTTGACAAAGTTATAGGTTCGGAAAGTTTTAACATAAATTTCGAAAAAAAAAAACATTTCCAACTATGAATGCGGTTTAATTATTGAGATCGAGCCACGACTAAAACGCCTTTCCTTTTGAAAATCGGTTCAGTTTTGACAAAGTTATAGGTTCTGAAAGTTTTGACATATTTATAGGTTCGGAAAGTTTTAACATGAATTTCGAAAAAAAAAACATTTGCAACTATGAATGCGGTTTAATTATTGAGATCGAGCCACGACTAAAACGCCTTTCCTTTTGAAAATCGGTTCAGTTTTGACAAAGTTATAGGTTCGGAAAGTTTTGACATAGTTATAGGTTTGGAAAGTTTTGACAAAGTTACAGGTTCGGAAAGTTTTAACATGAATTTCGAAAAAAAAACATTTCCAACTATGAATGCGGTTTAATTATTGAGATCGAGCCACGACTAAAACGCCTTTCCTTTTGAAAATCGGTTCAGTTTTGACAAAGTTATAGGTTCTGAAAGTTTTGACATATTTATAGGTTCGGAAAGTTTTAACATGAATTTCGAAAAAAAAAACATTTCCAACTATGAATGCGGTTTAATTATTGAGATCGAGCCACGACTAAAACGCCTTTCCTTTTGAAAATCGGTTCAGTTTTGACAAAGTTATAGGTTCTGAAAGTTTTGACATATTTATAGGTTCGGAAAGTTTTAACATGAATTTCGAAAAAAAAAACATTTCCAACTATGAATGCGGTTTAATTATTGAGATCGAGCCACGACTAAAACGCCTTTCCTTTTGAAAATCGGTTCAGTTTTGACAAAGTTATAGGTTCGGAAAGTTTTGACAAAGTTATAGGTTCGGAAAGTTTTACACATAAATTTCGAAAAAAAAAACATTTCCAACTATGAATGCGGTTTAATTATTGAGATCGAGCCACGACTAAAACGCCTTTCCTTTTGAAAATCGGTTCAGTTTTGACAAAGTTATAGGTTCGGAAAGTTTTGACAAAGTTATAGGTTCGGAAAGTTTTAACATAAATTTCGAAAAAAAAAACATTTCCAACTATGAATGCGGTTTAATTATTGAGATCGAGCCACGACTAAAACGCCTTTCCTTTTGAAAATCGGTTCAGTTTTGACAAAGTTATAGGTTCGGAAAGTTTTGACATAGTTATAGGTTCGGAAAGTTTTAACATGAATTTCGAAAAAAAAAACATTTCCAACTATGAATGCGGTTTAATTATTGAGATCGAGCCACGACTAAAACGCCTTTCCTTTTGAAAATCGGTTCAGTTTTGACAAAGTTATAGGTTCGGAAAGTTTTGACATAGTTATAGGTTCGGAAAGTTTTGACAAAGTTATAGGTTCGGAAAGTTTTAACATAAATTTCGAAAAAAAAAACATTTCCAACTATGAATGCGGTTTAATTATTGAGATCGAGCCACGACTAAAACGCCTTTCCTTTTGAAAATCGGTTCAGTTTTGACAAAGTTATAGGTTCTGAAAGTTTTGACATATTTATAGGTTCGGAAAGTTTTAACATGAATTTCGAAAAAAAAAAACATTTCCAACTATGAATGCGGTTTAATTATTGAGATCGAGCCACGACTAAAACGCCTTTCCTTTTGAAAATCGGTTCAGTTTTGACAAAGTTATAGGTTCGGAAAGTTTTGACATAGTTATAGGTTTGGAAAGTTTTGACAAAGTTACAGGTTCGGAAAGTTTTAACATGAATTTCGAAAAAAAAAACATTTCCAACTATGAATGCGGTTTAATTATTGAGATCGAGCCACGACTAAAACGCCTTTCCTTTTGAAAATCGGTTCAGTTTTGACAAAGTTATAGGTTCTGAAAGTTTTGACATATTTATAGGTTCGGAAAGTTTTGACATGAATTTCGAAAAAAAAAACATTTCCAACTATGAATGCGGCTTAATTATTGAGATCGAGCCACGACTAAAACGCCTTTCCTTTTGAAAATCGGTTCAGTTTTGACAAAGTTATAGGTTCGGAAAGTTTTGACAAAGTTATAGGTTCGGAAAGTTTTACCATAAATTTCGAAAAAAAAAACATTTCCAACTATGAATGCGGTTTAAATATTGATATCGAGCCACGACTAAAACGCCTTTCCTTTTAAAATCGGTTCAGTTTTGACAAAGTTATAGGTTCGGAAAGTTTTGACATAGTTATAGGTTCGGAAAGTTTCGACAAAGTTATAGGTTCGGAAAGTTTTAACATAAATTTCGAAAAAAAAACATTTCCAACTATGAATGCGGTTTAATTATTGAGATCGAGCCACGACTAAAACGCCTTTCCTTTTGAAAATCGGTTCAGTTTTGACAAAGTTATAGGTTCGGAAAGTTTTGACATAGTTATAGGTCTGGAAAGTTTTGACAAAGTTACAGGTTCGGAAAGTTTTAACATGAATTTCGAAAAAAAAAACATTTCCAACTATGAATGCGGTTTAATTATTGAGATCGAGCCACGACTAAAACGCCTTTCCTTTTGAAAATCGGTTCAGTTTTGACAAAGTTATAGGTTCGGAAAGTTTTGACAAAGTTATAGGTTCGGAAAGTTTTAACATGAATTTCGAAAAAAAAAACATTTCCAACTATGAATGCGGTTTAATTATTGAGATCGAGCCACGACTAAAACGCCTTTCCTTTTGAAAATCGGTTCAGTTTTGACAAAGTTATAGGTTCGGAAATTTTAAAAAAAGTTTTAGTTTCGGAAAGTTTTGACAAAGTTATAGGTTCGGAAAGTTTTAACATGAATTTCGAAAAAAAAAACATTTCCAACTATGAATGCGGTTTAATTATTGAGATCGAGCCACGACTAAAACGCCTTTCCTTTTGAAAATCGGTTCAGTTTTGACAAAGTTATAGGTTCGGAAAGTTTTGACAAAGTTATAGGTTCGGAAAGTTTTAACATGAATTTCGAAAAAAAAACATTTCCAACTATGAATGCGGGTTAATTATTGAGATCGAGCCACGACTAAAACGCCTTTCCTTTTGAAAATCGGTTCAGTTTTGACAAAGTTATAGGTTCGGAAAGTTTTGACATGAATTTCGAAAAAAAAAAACATTTCCAACTATGAATTCGGTTTAATTATTGAGATCGAGCCACGACTAAAACGCCTTTCCTTTTGAAAATCGGTTCAGTTTTGACAAAGTTATAGGTTCGGAAAGTTTTGACAAAGTTATAGGTTCGGAAAGTTTTAACATGTATTTCAAAAAAAAAACATTTCCAACTATGAATGCGGTTTAATTATTGAGATCGAGCCACGACTAAAACGCCTTTCCTTTTGAAAATCGGTTCAGTTTTGACAAAGTTATAGGTTCGGAAAGTTTTGACAAAGTTATAGGTTCGGAAAGTTTTAACATGAATTTCGAAAAAAAAAACATTTTCAACTATGAATGCGGTTTAATTATTGAGATCGAGCCACGACTAAAACGCCTTTCCTTTTGAAAATCGGTTCAGTTTTGACAAAGTTATAGGTTCAGAAAGTTTTGACATAGTTATAGGTTCGGAAAGTTTTAACATGAATTTCGAAAAAAAAAAACATTTCCAACTATGAATGCGGTTTAATTATTGAGATCGAGCCACGACTAAAACGCCTTTCCTTTTGAAAATCGGTTCAGTTTTGACAAAGTTATAGGTTCGGAAAGTTTTGACATATTTATAGGTTCGGAAAGTTTTAACATGAATTTCGAAAAAAAAAACATTTCCAACTATGAATGCGGTTTAATTATTGAGATCGAGCCACGACTAAAACGCCTTTCCTTTTGAAAATTGGTTCAGTTTTGACAAAGTTATAGGTTCGGAAAGTTTTGACATAGTTATAGGTTCGGAAAGTTTTGACAAAGTTATAGGTTCGGAAAGTTTTAACATGAATTTCGAAAAAAAAAACATTTCCAACTATGAATGCGGTTTAATTATTGAGATCGAGCCACGACTAAAACGCCTTTCCTTTTGAAAATCGGTTCAGTTTTGACAAAGTTATAGGTTCGGAAAGTTTTGACATAGTTATAGGTTCGGAAAGTTTTAACATGAATTTCGAAAAAAAAAACATTTCCAACTATGAATGCGGTTTAATTATTGAGATCGAGCCACGACTAAAACGCCTTTCCTTTTGAAAATCGGTTCAGTTTTGACAAAGTTATAGGTTCGGAAAGTTTTAACATGAATTTCGAAAAAAAAAAACATTTCCAACTATGAATGCGGTTTAATTATTGAGATCGAGCCACGACTAAAACGCCTTTCCTTTTGAAAATGGTTCAGTTTTGACAAAGTTATAGGTTCGGAAAGTTTTGACATAGTTATAGGTTCGGAAAGTTTTGACAAAGTTATAGGTTCGGAAAGTTTTAACATGAATTTCGAAAAAAAAAACATTTCCAACTATGAATGCGGTTTAATTATTGAGATCGAGCCACGACTAAAACGCCTTTCCTTTTGAAAATCGGTTCAGTTTTGACAAAGTTATAGGTTCGGAAAGTTTTGACATAGTTATAGGTTCGGAAAGTTTTGACATAGTTATAGGTTCGGAAAGTTTTAACATGAATTTCGAAAAAAAAAACATTTCCAACTATGAATGCGGTTTAATTATTGAGATCGAGCCACGACTAAAACGCCTTTCCTTTTGAAAATCGGTTCAGTTTTGACAAAGTTATAGGTTCGGAAAGTTTTGACATAGTTATAGGTTTGGAAAGTTTTGACAAAGTTATAGGTTCGGAAAGTTTTAACATGAATTTCGAAAAAAAAAACATTTCCAACTATGAATGCGGTTTAATTATTGAGATCGAGCCACGACTAAAACGCCTTTCCTTTTGAAAATCGGTTCAGTTTTGACAAAGTTATAGGTTCGGAAAGTTTTGACAAAGTTATAGGTTCGGAAAGTTTTAACATGAATTTCGAAAAAAAAAACATTTCCAACTATGAATGCGGTTTAATTATTGAGATCGAGCCACGACTAAAACGCCTTTCCTTTTGAAAATCGGTTCAGTTTTGACAAAGTTATAGGTTCGGAAAGTTTTGACATAGTTATAGGTTCGGAAAGTTTTAGACATGAATTTCGAAAAAAAAAACATTTCCAACTATGAATGCGGTTTAATTATTGAGATCGAGCCACGACTAAAACGCCTTTCCTTTTGAAAATCGGTTCAGTTTTGACAAAGTTATAGGTTCGGAAAGTTTTGACATAGTTATAGGTTCGGAAAGTTTTAACATAAATTTCGAAAAAAAAAAA
>JAWNNV010000723.1:0-39516 GCA_035044485.1 Scaptomyza reducta | reverse complement strand
TTGACAAAGTTAGAGATTCGGAAAGTTTTGACATAGTTATAGGTTTAGAAAGTTTTGACAAAGTTATAGGTTCGGAAACTTTTAACATGTCAATTTCGAAAAAAAAAACATTTCCAACTATGAATTCGGTTTAATTATTGAGATCGAGCCACGACTAAAACGCCTTTCCTTTTGAAAACCGGTTCAGTTTTGACAAAGTTATAGGTTCTGAAAGTTTTGACATATTTATAGGTTCGGAAAGTTTTGACATGAATTTCGCAAAAAAAAATATTTCCAACTATGAATGCGGTTTAATTATTGAGATCGAGCCACGACTAAAACGCCTTTCCTTTTGAAAATCGGTTAAGTTTTGAAAAAGTTAAAGGTTGCGGAAAGTTTTGACATAGTTATAGATTCGGAAAGTTTTGACAAAGTTATAGGTTCTGAAAGTTTTAACATAAATTTCGAAAAAAAAACATTTCCAACTATGAATGCGGTTTAATTATTGAGATCGAGCCACGACTAAAACGCCTTTCCTTTTGAAAATCGGTTCAGTTTTGACAAAGTTATAGGTTCGGAAAGTTTTGACACAGTTAAAGGTTCGGAAAAAATTGACAAAGTTATAGGTTCGGAAAGTTTTGACATGAATTTCGAAAAAAAAAAAATTTCCAACTATGAATTCGGTTTAATTATTGACATCGAGCCACGACAAAAACGCCTTTCCTTTTGAAAATCGGTTCAGTTTTGACAATGTTATAGGTTCGGGAAGTTTTGACAAAGTTATAGGTTCGGAAAGTTTTAACATAAATTTCGAAAAAAAAAACATTTCCAACTATTGAATGCGCGTTTAATTTTTCGAGATCGAGCCACTACTAAAACGTCTTTCCTTTTGAAAATCGGTTCAGTTTTGACAAAGTTATAGGTTCTGAAAGTCTAGACATAGTTATAGGTTCGGAAAGTTTTGACATATTTATAGGTTCGGAAAGTTTTGACATGAATTTCGAAAAAAAAAAATTTCCAACTATGAATTCGGTTTAATTATTGAGATCGAGACACGACTAAAACGCCTTTCCTTTTGAAAATCGGTTCAGTTTTGACAAAGTTATAGATTCGGAAAGTTTTGACATAGTTATAGGTTTGGAAAGTTTTGACAAAGTTATAGGTTCGGAAAGTTTTAACATGAATTTCGATAAAAAAAAACATTTCCAACTATAAATTCGGTTTAATTATTGAGATCGAGCCACGACTAAAACGCCTTTCCTTTTGAAAATCGGTTCAGTTTTGACAAAGTTATAGGTTCGGAAAGTTTTGACACAGTTAAAGGTTCGGAAAAAATTGACAAAGTTATAGGTTCGGAAAGTTTTGACATGAATTTCGAAAAAAAAAACATTTCCAACTATGAATGCGGTTTAATTATTGACATCGAGCCACCACTAAAACGCCTTTCCTTTTGAAAATCGGTTCAGTTTTGACAATGTTATAGGTTCGGAAAGTTTTGACATAGTTATAGGTTTGGAAAGTTTTGACAAATTTACAGGTTCGGAAAGTTTTAACATGAATTTCGAAAAAAAAAAAAATTTCCAACTATGAATGCGGTTTAATTATTGAGATCAAGCCACGACTAAAACGCCTTTCCTTTTGAAAATCGGTTCAGTTTTGACAAAGTTATAGGTTCGGAAAGTTTTGACATAGTTATAGGTTCGGAAAGTTTTCACAAAGTTATAGGTTCGGAAAGTTTTAACATAAATTTCGAAAAAAATACATTTCCAACTATGAATGCGGTTTAATTATTGAGATGAGCCAACACTAAAACGCTCTTCTTTTGAAAATCGGTTCAGTTTTGACAAAGTCATAGGTTCGGAAAGTTTTGACATATTTATAGGTTCGGAAAGATTTGACATGAATTTCGAAAAAAAAAAAATTCCAACTATGAATGCGGTTTAATTTTTGAGATCGAGCCACGACTAAAACGCCTTTCCTTTTGAAAATCGGTTCAGTTTTGACAAAGTTATAGGTTCGAAAGTTTTGACATAGTTATAGGTTTGGAAAGTTTCACAAAGTTACAGGTTCGGAAAGTTTTAACATGAATTTCGAAAAAAAAATTTCCAACTATGAATGCGGTTTAATTATTGAGATCGAGCCACGACTAAAACGCCTTTCCTTTTGAAAATCGGTTCAGTTTTGACAAAGTTATAGGTTCTGAAAGTTTGGACATATTTATAGGTTCGGAAACTTTTGACATGAATTTAGAAAAAAAAATTTGCAACTATGAATTCGGTTTAATTATTGAGATTGAGCCAGACTAAAACGCCTTTCCTTTTGAAAATCGGTTGAGTTTTGACAAAGTTATAGATTCGGAAAGTTTTGACATAGATATAGGTTTGGAAAGTTTTGACAAAGTTATAGGTTCGGAAAGTTTTAACATGAATTTCGAAAAAAAAAACATTTCAACTATGAATTCGGTTTAATTATTGAGATCGAGCCACGACTAAAACGCATTTCCTTTTGAAAATCGGTTAAGTTTTGACAAAGTTATAGGTTCGGAAAGTTTTGACATAGTTATAGATTCGGAAAGTTTTGACAAAGTTATATGTTCTGAAAGTTTTAACATAAATTTCGAAAAAAAAAACATTTTCAACTATGAATGCGGTTTAATTATTGAGATCGAGCCACGACTAAAACGCCTTTCCTTTTTGAAAATCGGTTCAGTTTTGACAAAGTTATAGGTTCGGAAAGTTTTGACACAGTTAAAGGTTCGGAAAATATTGACAAAGTTATAGGTTCGGAAAGTTTTGACATGAATTTCGAAAAAAAAAACATTTCCAACTATGAATGCGGTTTAATTATTGAGATCGAACCACGACTAAAACGCCTTTCCTTTTGAAAATCGGTTCAGTTTTGACAAAGTTATAGGTTCGGAAAGTTTTGACACAGTTAAAGGTTCGGAAAAAATTGACAAAGTTATAGGTTCGGAAAGTTTTGACATGAATTTCGAAAAAAAAAACATTTCCAACTATGAATGCGGTTTAATTATTGACATCGAGCCACGACAAAAACGCCTTTCCTTTTGAAAATCGGTTCAGTTTTGACAAAGTTAGAGATTCGGAAAGTTTTGACATAGTTATAGGTTTGGAAAGTTTGGACAAAGTTATAGGTTCGGAAAGTTTTAACATGAATTTCGAAAAAAAAAAACATTTCCAACTATGAATTCGGTTTAATTATTGAGATCGAGCCACGACTAAAACGCCTTTCCTTTTGAAAATCGGTTCAGTTTTTACAAAGTTATAGGTTCTGAAAGTTTTGACATATTTATAGGTTCGGAAAGTTTTGACATGAATTTCGAAAAAAAAATATTTCCAACTATGAATGCGGTTTAATTATTGAGATCGAGCCACGACTAAAACGCCTTTCCTTTTGAAAATCGGTTAAGTTTTGAAAAAGTTAAAGGTTCGGAAAGTTTTGACATAGTTATAGATTCGGAAAGTTTTGACAAAGTTATAGGTTCTGAAAGTTTTAACATAAATTTTGAAAAAAAAAACATTTCCAACTATGAATGCGGTTTAATTATTGAGATCGAGCCACGACTAAAACGCCTTTCCTTTTGAAAATCGGTTCAGTTTTGACAAAGTTATAGGTTCGGAAAGTTTTGACACAGTTAAAGGTTCGGAAAAAATTGACAAAGTTATAGGTTCGGAAAGTTTTGACATGAATTTCGAAAAAAAAAACATTTCCAACTATGAATGCGGTTTAATTATTGACATCGAGCCACGACAAAAACGCCTTTCCTTTTGAAAATCGGTTCAGTTTTGACAATGTTATAGGTTCGGAAAGTTTTGACAAAGTTATAGGTTCGGAAAGTTTTAACATAAATTTCGAAAAAAAAAACATTTCCAACTATGAATGCGGTTTAATTTTTGAGATCGAGCCACTACTAAAACGTCTTTCCTTTTGAAAATCGGTTCAGTTTTGACAAAGTTATAGGTTCTGAAAGTCTAGACATAGTTATAGGTTCGGAAAGTTTTGACATATTTATAGGTTCGGAAAGTTTTGACATGAATTTCGAAAAAAAAAATTTTCCAACTATGAATTCGGTTTAATTATTGAGATCGAGACACGACTAAAACGCCTTTCCTTTTGAAAATCGGTTCAGTTTTGACAAAGTTATAGATTCGGAAAGTTTTGACATAGTTATAGGTTTGGAAAGTTTTGACAAAGTTATAGGTTCGGAAAGTTTTAACATGAATTTCGATAAAAAAAAACATTTCCAACTATGAATTCGGTTTAATTATTGAGATCGAGCCACGACTAAAACGCCTTTCCTTTTGAAAATCGGTTCAGTTTTGACAAAGTTATAGGTTCGGAAAGTTTTGACACAGTTAAAGGTTCGGAAAAAATTGACAAAGTTATAGGTTCGGAAAGTTTTGACATGAATTTCGAAAAAAAAAACATTTCCAACTATGAATGCGGTTTAATTATTGACATCGAGCCACGACTAAAACGCCTTTCCTTTTGAAAATCGGTTCAGTTTTGACAATGTTATAGGTTCGGAAAGTTTTAACATAGTTATAGGTTTGGAAAGTTTCGACAAATTTACAGGTTCGGAAAGTTTTAACATGAATTTCGAAAAAAAAAAAAATTTCCAACTATGAATGCGGTTTAATTATTGAGATCAAGCCACGACTAAAACGCCTTTCCTTTTGAAAATCGGTTCAGTTTTGACAAAGTTATAGGTTCGGAAAGTTTTGACATAGTTATAGGTTCGGAAAGTTTTCACAAAGTTATAGGTTCGGAAAGTTTTAACATAAATTTCGAAAAAAATACATTTCCAACTATGAATGCGGTTTAATTATTGAGATCGAGCCACGACTAAAACGCATTTCCTTTTGAAAATCGGTTAAGTTTTGACAAAGTTATAGGTTCGGAAAGTTTTGACATGAATTTCGAAAAAAAAAAATTTTCCAACTATGAATTCGGTTTAATTATTGAGATCGAGACACGACTAAAACGCCTTTCCTTTTGAAAATCGGTTCAGTTTTGACAAAGTTATAGATTCGGAAAGTTTTGACATAGTTATAGGTTTGGAAAGTTTTGACAAAGTTATAGGTTCGGAAAGTTTTAACATGAATTTCGATAAAAAAAAACATTTCCAACTATGAATTCGGTTTAATTATTGAGATCGAGCCACGACTAAAACGCCTTTCCTTTTGAAAATCGGTTCAGTTTTGACAAAGTTATAGGTTCGGAAAGTTTTGACACAGTTAAAGGTTCGGAAAAAATTGACAAAGTTATAGGTTCGGAAAGTTTTGACATGAATTTCGAAAAAAAAAACATTTCCAACTATGAATGCGGTTTAATTATTGACATCGAGCCACGACTAAAACGCCTTTCCTTTTGAAAATCGGTTCAGTTTTGACAAAGTTATAGGTTCTGAAAGTTTGGACATATTTATAGGTTCGGAAACTTTTGACATGAATTTAGAAAAAAAAATTTGCAACTATGAATTCGGTTTAATTATTGAGATTGAGCCACGACTAAAACGCCTTTCCTTTTGAAAATCGGTTCAGTTTTGACAAAGTTATAGATTCGGAAAGTTTTGACATAGTTATAGGTTTGGAAAGTTTTGACAAAGTTATAGGTTCGGAAAGTTTTAACATGAATTTCGATAAAAAAAAACATTTCCAACTATGAATTCGGTTTAATTATTGAGATCGAGCCACGACTAAAACGCCTTTCCTTTTGAAAATCGGTTCAGTTTTGACAAAGTTATAGATTCGGAAAGTTTTGACATAGTTATAGGTTTGGAAAGTTTTGACAAAGTTATAGGTTCGGAAAGTTTTAACATGAATTTCGATAAAAAAAAACATTTCCAACTATGAATTCGGTTTAATTATTGAGATCGAGCCACGACTAAAACGCCTTTCCTTTTGAAAATCGGTTCAGTTTTGACAAAGTTATAGGTTCGGAAAGTTTTGACACAGTTAAAGGTTCGGAAAAAATTGACAAAGTTATAGGTTCGGAAAGTTTTGACATGAATTTCGAAAAAAAAAACATTTCCAACTATGAATGCGGTTTAATTATTGACATCGAGCCACGACTAAAACGCCTTTCCTTTTGAAAATCGGTTCAGTTTTGACAAAGTTATAGGTTCTGAAAGTTTGGACATATTTATAGGTTCGGAAACTTTTGACATGAATTTAGAAAAAAAAATTTGCAACTATGAATTCGGTTTAATTATTGAGATTGAGCCACGACTAAAACGCCTTTCCTTTTGAAAATCGGTTCAGTTTTGACAAAGTTATAGATTCGGAAAGTTTTGACATAGTTATAGGTTTGGAAAGTTTTGACAAAGTTATAGGTTCGGAAAGTTTTAACATGAATTTCGAGAAAAAAAAACATTTCCAACTATGAATTCGGTTTAATTATTGAGATCGAGCCACGACTAAAACGCCTTTCCTTTTGAAAATCGGTTCAGTTTTGACAAAGTTATAGGTTCGGAAAGTTTTGACATATTTATAGGTTCGGAAAGTTTTGACATGAATTTCGAAAAAAAAAAAACATTTCCAACTATGAATGCGGTTTAATTATTGAGATCGAGCCACGACTAAAACGCATTTCCTTTTGAAAATCGGTTAAGTTTTGACAAAGTTATAGGTTCGGAAAGTTTTGACATAGTTATAGATTCGGAAAGTTTTGACAAAGTTATATGTTCTGAAAGTTTTAACATAAATTTCGAAAAAAAAAACATTTTCAACTATGAATGCGGTTTAATTATTGAGATCGAGCCACGACTAAAACGCCTTTCCTTTTGAAAATCGGTTCAGTTTTGACAAAGTTATAGGTTCGGAAAGTTTTGACACAGTTAAAGGTTCGGAAAAAATTGACAAAGTTATAGGTTCGGAAAGTTTTGACATGAATTTCGAAAAAAAAAACATTTCCAACTATGAATGCGGTTTAATTATTGAGATCGAGCCACGACTAAAACGCCTTTCCTTTTGAAAATCGGTTCAGTTTTGAAAAAGTTATAGGTTCGGAAAGTTTTGACAAAGTTATATGTTCGAAAAGTTTTAACATGAATTTCAAAAAAAAAAAATTCTAACTATGAATGCGGTTTAATTATTGAGATCGAACCACGACTAAAACGCCTTTCCTTTTGAAAATCGGTTCAGTTTTGACACAGTTAAAGGTTCGGAAAAAATTGAAAAATGTTATAGGTTTGGAAATTTTGACATGAATTTCGAAAAAAAAAACATTTCCAACTATGAATGCGGTTTAATTATTGAGATCGAACCACGACTAAAACGCCTTTCCTTTTGAAAATCGGGTCGGTTTTGACAAAGTTATAGGTTCCGAAAGTTTTGACATAGTTATAGGTTTGGAAAGTTTCGACAAATTTACAGGTTCGGAAAGTTTTAACATGAATTTCGAAAAAAAAAAAAATTTCCAACTATGAATGCGGTTTAATTATTGAGATCGAGCCACGACTAAAACGCCTTTCCTTTTGAAAATCGGTTCAGTTTTGACAAAGTTATAGGTTCGGAAAGTTTTGACATAGTTATAGGTTCGGAAAGTTTTCACAAAGTTATAGGTTCGGAAAGTTTTACCATAAATTTCGAAAAAAATACATTTCCAACTATGAATGCGGTTTAATTATTGAGATCGAGCCAACACTAAAACGCCTTTCCTTTTGAAAATCGGTTCAGTTTTGACAAAGTCATAGGTTCGGAAAGTTTTGACATATTTATAGGTTCGGAAAGCTTTGACATGAATTTCGAAAAAAAAAAATTCCAACTATGAATGCGGTTTAATTATTGAGATCGAGCCACGACTTTTGAAAATCGGTTCAGTTTTGACAAAGTTATAGGTTCTGAAAATGTTGACATATTTATAGGTTCGGAAAGTTTTGACATGAATTTCGAAAAAAAAAAATTTGCAACTATGAATTCGGTTTAATTATTGAGATCGAGCCACGACTAAAACGTCTTTCCTTTTGAAAATCGGTTCAGTTTTGACAAAGTTATAGGTTCTGAAAGTCTAGACATAGTTATAGGTTTGGAAAGTTTTGACATATTTATAGGTTCGGAAAGTTTTGACATGAATTTCGAGAAAAAAAAAATTGCAACTATGAATTCAGTTTAATTATTGAGATCGAGCCACGACTAAAACTCCTTTCCTTTTGAGAATCGGTTCAGTTTTGACAAAGTTATAGGTTCTGAAAGTTTTGACATATTTATAGGTTCGAAAAAATTTGACATGAATTTCTAAAAAAAAAAAACATTTCTAACAATAAATGCGATTTAACTATTGAAATCGAGCAACGACTAAAACGCCTTTCCTTTTGAGAATCGGTTCAGTTTTGACAAAGTTATAGGTTCGGAAAATTTTGACATAGTTATAGGTTTGGAAAATTTTGACAAACTTACAGGTTCGGACAGTTTAAACATGAATTTCGAAAAAAAAAAACATTACCAACTATGAATGCGGTTTAATTATTGAGATCGAGCCACGACTAAAACGCCTTTCCTTTTGAAAATCGGTTCAGTTTTGAAAAAGTTATAGGTTCGGAAAGTTTTGGCATAGTTATAGGTTCGGAAAGTTTTGACAAAGTTATAGGTTCGGAAAGTTTTAACATGAATTTCGAAAAAAAAAAATTTCTAACTATGATTGTGGTTTAATTATTCAGATCGAGCCACGACAAAAACGCCTTTTCGTTTGAAAATCAGTTCAGTTTTGACAAAGTTATAGGTTCTGAAAGTTTTGACATATTTATAGGTTCGGAAAGTTTTAACATGAATTTCGAAAAGAAAAAAACATTTCCAACTATGAATGCGGTTTAATTATTGAGATCGATCCACGACTAAAACGCCTTTCCTTTTGAAAATCGGTTCAGTTTTGACAAAGTTATAAGTTCGGAAAGTTTTGACATAGTTATAGGTTCGGAAAGTTTTGACAAAGTTATAGGTTCGGAAAGTATACACATAAATTTCGAAAAAAAAAAACATTTCCAAATTTGAATGCGGTTTAATTATTGAGATCGAGCCACGACTAAAACGCCTTTCCTTTTGAAAATCGGTTCAGTTTTGACAAAGTTATAGGTTCGGAAAGTTTTGACACAGTTAAAGGTTTGGAAAAAATTGACAAAGTTATAGGTTCGGAAAGTTTTGACATGAATTTCGAAAAAAAAAATTTGCAACTATGAATTCGGTTTAATTATTGAGATCGAGCCACGACTAAAACGCCTTTCCTTTTGAAAATCGGTTCAGTTTTGACAAAGTTATAGGTTCGGAAAGTTTTGACATAGTTATAGGTTCGGAAAATTTTGACAAAGTTACAGGTTCGGAAAGTTTTAACATGAATTTGGAAAAAAAAAAAACATTACCAACTATGAATTCGGGTTAATTATTGAGATCGAGCCACGACTAAAACGTCTTTCCTTTTGAAAATCGGTTCAGTTTTGACAAAGTTATAGGTTCGGAAAGTTTTGACATAGTTATAGGTTCGGAAAGTTTTGACATATTTATAGGTTCGGAAAGTTTTGACATGAATTTCGAAAAAAAAAAAATTTCCAACTATGAATTCGGTTTAATTATTGAGATCGAGCCACGACTAAAACGCCTTTTCTTTTGAAAATCGGTTCAGTTTTGACAAAGTTATAGGTTCTGAACTTTTGGACATATTTATAGGTTCGGAAAGATTTGACATGAATTTCGAGAAAAAAAAACATTTATAACCATGAATGCGGTTTAATTATTGAGATCAAGCCACGACTAAAACGCCTTTCCTTTTGAAAATCGGTTCAGTTTTGACAAAGTTATAGGTTCGGAAAGTTTTGACATAGTTATAGGTTTGGAAAGTTTTGACATGAATTTCGAAAAAAAAAACATTTCCAACTATGAATTCGGTTTAATTATTGAGATCGAGCCACGACTACAACGCATTTCCTTTTGAAAATCGGTTCAGTTTTGACAAAGTTATAGGTTCTGAAAGTTTTGACATATTTATAGGTTCGGAAAGTTTTGACATGAATTTCGAAAAAAAAACATTTGCAGCTATGAATGCGGTTTAATTATTGAGATCGAGCCACGACTAAAACGCCCTTCCTTTTGAAAATCGGTTCAGTTTTGACAAAGTTATAGGTTCGGAAAGTTTTGACATAGTTATAGATTCGGAAAGTTTTGACAAAGTTATAGGTTCTGAAAGTTTTAACATAAATTTCGAAAAAAAAAACATTTCCAACTATGAATGCGGTTTAATTATTGAGATCGAGCCACGACTAAAACGCCTTTCCTTTTGAAAATCGGTTCAGTTTTGACAAAGTTATAGGTTCGGAAAGTTTTGACACAGTTAAAGGTTCGGAAAAATTTGACAAACTTATAGGTTCGGAAAGTTTTGACATGAATTTCGAAAAAAAAAACATTTCCAACTATGAATGCGGTTTAATTATTGACATCGAGCCACGACTAAAACGCCTTTTCTTTTGAAAATCGGTTCAGTTTTGACAAAGTTATAGGTTCAGAAAGTTTTGACATAGTTAGAGGTTTGGAAAGTTTCGACAAATTTACAAGTTCGGAAAGTTTTAACATGAATTTCGAAAAAAAAAAAATGTCCAACTATGAATGCGGTTTAATTATTGATATCGAGCCACGACTAAAACGCCTTTCCTTTTGAAAATCGGTTCAGTTTTGACAAAGTTATAGGTTCTGAAAATTTTGACATAGTTATAGGTTCGGAAAGTTTTGACAAAGTTATAGGTTCGGAAAGTTTTCACATGAATTTCGAAAAAAAAAACATTTCCAACTATGAATTCGGTTTAATTATTGAGATCGAGCCACGACTAAAACGCCTTTCCTTTTGAAAATCGGTTCAGTTTTGACAAAGTTATAGGTTCGGAAAGTTTTGACATAGTTATAGGTTCGGAAAGTTTTCACAAAGTTATAGGTTCGGAAAGTTTTGACATGAATTTCGAAAAAAAAAAAATTTGCAACTATGAATTCGGTTTAATTATTGAGATCGAGCCACGACTAAAACGCCTTTCCTTTTGAAAATCGGTTCAGTTTTGACAAAGTTATAGGTTCGGAAAGTTTTGACATTAGTTAAATTACAAATTATAGGTTCGAAAAGTTTTGACATGAATTTCGAAAAAAAAAAACATTTCCAACTATGAATGCGGTTTAATTATTGAGATCGAGCCACGACTAAAACGCGTTTCCTTTTGAAAATCGGTTCAGTTTTGACAATGTTATAGGTTCGGAAAGTTTTGACATAGTTATAGGTTCGGAAAGTTTCGACAAATTTATAGGTTCGGAAAGTTTTAACATGAATTTCGAAAAAAAAAAAATTTCCAACTATGAATTCGGTTTAATTATTGAGATCGAGCCACGACTAAAACGCCTTTCCTTTTGAAAATCGGTTCAGTTTTGACAAAGTTATAGGTTCGGAAAATTTTGACATAGTTATAGGTTCGGAAAATTTTGACAAAGTTATAGGTTCGGAAAGTTTTAACATGAATTTCGAAAAAAAAAAATTTGCAACTATGAATTCGGTTTAATTATTGAGATCGAGCCACGACTAAAACGCCTTTCCTTTTGAAAATCGGTTCAGTTTTGACAAAGTTATAGGTTCTGAAAATTTTGACATATTTATAGGTTCGGAAAATTTTGACATGAATTTCGAAAAAAAAACATTTCTAACTATGAATGCGGTTTAATTATTGAGATCGAGCCACGACTAAAACGCCTTTCCTTTTGAAAATCGGTTCAGTTTTGACAAAGTTATAGGTTCGGAAAATTTTGACATAGTTATAGGTTTGGAAAATTTTGACAAACTTATAGGTTCGGAAAGTTTTAACATGAATTTCGAAAAAAAAAAACATTTCCAACTATGAATGCGGTTTAATTATTGAGATCGAGCCACGACTAAAACGCCTTTCCTTTTGAAAATCGGTTCAGTTTTGACAAAGTTATAGGTTCGGAAAGTTTTGACATAGTTATAGGTTCGGAAAGTTTTGACAAAGTTATAGGTTCGGAAAGTTTTAACATGAATTTCGAAAAAAAAAAATTTCCAACTATGAATTTGGTTTAATTATTGAGATCGAGCCACGACTAAAACGCCTTTCCTTTTGAAAATCGGTTCAGTTTTGACAAAGTTATAGGTTCTGAAAGTTTTGACATATTTATAGGTTCGGAAAGTTTTGACATGAATTTCGAAAAAAAAAACATTTGCAACTATGAATGCGGTTTAATTATTGAGATCGAGCCACGACTAAAACGCCTTTCCTTTTGAAAATCGGTTCAGTTTTGACAAAGTTATAGGTTCGGAAAGTTTTGACATAGTTATAGGTTCGGAAAGTTTTGACAAAGTTATAGGTTCGGAAAGTTTAACATAAATTTCGAAAAAAAAAAACATTTCCAACTATGAATTCGGTTTAATTATTGAGATCGAGCCACGACTAAAACGCCTTTCCTTTTGAAAATCGGTTCAGTTTTGACAAAGTTATAGGTTCGGAAAGTTTTGACACAGTTAAAGGTTCGGAAAAAATTGACAAAGTTATAGGTTCGGAAAGTTTTGACATGAATTTCGAAAAAAAAAACATTTCCAACTATGAATTCGGTTTAATTATTGAGATCGAGCCACGACTAAAACGCCTTTCCTTTTGAAAATCGGTTCAGTTTTGACAAAGTTATAGGTTCGGAAAGTTTTGACATAGTTATAGGTTCGGAAAATTTTGACAAAGTTACAGGTTCGGAAAGTTTTAACATGAATTTCGAAAAAAAAAAACATTTCCAACTATGAATTCGGTTTAATTATTGAGATCGAGCCACGACTAAAACGCCTTTTCTTTTGAAAATCGGTTCAGTTTTGACAAAGTTATAGGTTCGGAAAGTTTGGACATATTATAGGTTCGGAAAGTTTTGACAAATTATAGGTTCGGAAAGTTTTGACATGAATTTCGAAAAAAAAAAATTTATAACTATGAATGCGGTTTAATTATTGAGATCAAGCCACGACTAAAACGCCTTTCCTTTTGAAAATCGGTTCAGTTTTGACAAAGTTATAGGTTCGGAAAATTTTGACATAGTTATAGGTTTGGAAATTTTGACAAAGTTATAGGTTCGGAAAGTTTTAACATGAATTTCGAAAAAAAAAAACATTTCCAACTATGAATTCGGTTTAATTATTGAAATCGAGCCACGACTAAAACGCATTTCCTTTTGAAAATCGGTTCAGTTTTGACAAAGTTATAGGTTCGGAAAGTTTTGACATAGTTATAGGTTCGGAAAGTTTTGACATATTTATAGGTTCGGAAAGTTTTGACATGAATTTCGAAAAAAAAAACATTTCCAACTATGAATGCGGTTTAATTATTGAGATCGAGCCACGACTAAAACGCCTTTCCTTTTGAAAATCGGTTTAGTTTTGACAAAGTTATAGGTTCGGAAAGTTTTGACATAGTTATAGGTTCGGAAAGTTTTGACAAATTTATAGGTTCGGAAAGTTTTGACATGAATTTCGAAAAAAAAAAATTTCCAACTATGAATGCGGTTTAATTATTGAGATCGAGCCACGACTAAAACGCCTTTCCATTTGAAAATCGGTTCAGCTTTGACAAAGTTATAGGTTCTGAAAATTTTGACATATTTATAGGTTCGGAAAGTTTTGACATGAATTTCGAAAAAAAAAAATTTGCAACTATGAATTCGGTTTAATTATTGAGATCGAGCCACGACTAAAACGCATTTCCTTTTGAAAATCGGTTCAGTTTTGACAAAGTTATAGATTCGGAAAATTTTGACATAGTTATAGGTTTGGAAAGTTTTGACAAAGTTATAGGTTCGGAAAGTTTTCACATGAATTTCGAAAAAAAAAACATTTCCAACTATGAATTCGGTTTAATTATTGAGATCGAGCCACGACTAAAACGCCTTTCCTTTTGAAAATCGGTTCAGTTTTGACAAAGTTATAGGTTCGGAAAGTTTTGACATAGTTATAGGTTCGGAAAGTTTTGACAAAGTTATAGGTTCGGAAAGTTTTGACATGAATTTCGAAAAAAAAAATTTGCAACTATGAATTCGGTTTAATTATTGAGATCGAGCCACGACTAAAACGCCTTTCCTTTTGAGAATCGGTTCAGTTTTGACAAAGTTATAGGTTCTGAAAGTTTTGACATATTTATAGGTTCGAAAAGATTTGACATGAATTTCGAAAAAAAAAAAACATTTCTAACAATGAATGCGGTTTAACTATTGAAATCGAGCCACGACTAAAACGCGTTTCCTTTTGAAAAACGGTTCAGTTTTGACAATGTTATAGGTTCGGAAAGTTTTGACATAGTTATAGGTTCGGAAAGTTTTGACATATTTATAGGTTCGGAAAGTTTTGACATGAATTTCGAAAAAATAAATTTCCAACTATGAATGCGGATTAATTATTGAGATCGAGCCACGACTAAAACGCCTTTCCTTTTGAAAATCGGTTCAGTTTTGACAATGTTATAGGTTCGGAAAATTTTGACATAGTTATAGGTTCGGAAAATTTTGACAAAGTTACAGGTTCGGAAAAGTTTTAACATGAATTTCGAAAAAACAAAATTTCCAACTATGAATGCGGTTTAATTATTGAGATCGAGCCACGACTAAAACGCCTTTCCATTTGAAAATCGGTTCAGTTTTGACAAAGTTATAGGTTCTGAAAATTTTGACATATTTATAGGTTCGGAAAGTTTTGACATGAATTTCGAAAAAAAAAAATTTACAACTATGAATTCGGTTTAATTATTGAGATCGAGCAACGACTAAAACGCATTTCCTTTTGAAAATCGGTTCAGTTTTGACAAAGTTATAGGTTCTGAAAATTTTGACATAGTTATAGGTTTGGAAAGTTTTGACAAAGTTATAGGTTCGGAAAGTTTTAACATGAATTTCGAAAAAAAAAACATTTCCAAATATGAATTCGGTTTAATTATTGAGATCGAGCCACGACTAAAACGCCTTTCCTTTTGAAAATCGGTTCAGTTTTGACAAAGTTATAGGTTCGGAAAGTTTTGACATATTGTTATAGGTTCGGAAAGTTTTGACATGAATTTCGAAAAAAAAACATTTGCAACTATGAATGCGGTTTAATTATTGAGATCGAGCCACGACTAAAACGCCTTTTCTTTTGAAAATCGGTTCAGTTTTGACAAAGTTATAGGTTCCGAAAGTTTTGACATAGTTATAGGTTTGGAAAGTTTTGACACAGTTAAAGGTTCGGAAAAAATTGACAACTTATAGGTTCGGAAAGTTTTACATGAAATTCGAAAAAAAAAACATTTCCAACTATGAATGCGGTTTAATTATTGACATCGAGCCACGACTAAAACGCCTTTCCTTTTGAAAGTCGGTTCAGTTTTGACAAAGTTATAGGTTCGGAAAGTTTTGACATAGTTATAGGTTTGGAAAGTTTTGACATATTTATAGGTTCGGAAAGTTTTGACATGAATTTCGAAAAAAAAAACATTTCCAACTATGAATTCGGTTTAATTATTGAGATCGAGCCACGACTAAAACGCCTTTCCTTTTGAAAATCGGTTCAGTTTTGACAAAGTTATAGGTTCGGAAAGTTTTGACATAGTTATAGGTTCGGAAAGTTTTCACAAAGTTATAGGTTCGGAAAGTTTTGACATGAATTTCGAAAAAAAAAACATTTCCAACTATGAATTCGGTTTAATTATTGAGATCGAGCCACGACTAAAACGCATTTCCTTTTGAAAATCGGTTCAGTTTTGACAAAGTTATAGGTTCGGAAAATTTTGACATAGTTATAGGTTTGGAAAGTTTTGACAAAGTTATAGGTTCGGAAAGTTTTAACATGAATTTCGAAAAAAAAAACATTTCCAACTATGAATGCGGTTTAATTATTGAGATCGAGCCACGACTAAAACGCGTTTCCTTTTGAAAATCGGTTCAGTTTTGACAAAGTTATAGGTTCGGAAGTTTTGACAAGTTATAGGTTCGGAAAATTTTGACATATTTATAGGTTCGGAAAGTTTTGACATGAATTTCGAAAAAAAAAATTTGCAACTATGAATTCGGTTTAATTATTGAGATCGAGCCACGACTAAAACGCCTTTCCTTTTGAAAATCGGTTCAGTTTTGACAAAGTTATAGGTTCGGAAAGTTTTGACATATTATAGGTTTGGAAAGTTTTGACAAATTATAAGTTCGAAAAGTTTTAACATGAATTTCGAAAAAAAAAAACATTTCTAACTATGAATGCGGTTTAACTATTGAAATCGAGCCACGACTAAAACGCGTTTCCTTTTGAGAAACGGTTCAGTTTTGACAATGTTATAGGTTCGGAAAGTTTTGACATAGTTATAGGTTCGGAAAGTTTTGACATATTTATAGGTTCGGAAAGTTTTGACATGAATTTCGAAAAAAAAAATTTTCAACTATGAATTCGGTTTAATTATTGAGATCGAGCCACGACTAAAACGCCTTTCCTTTTGAAAATCGGTTCAGTTTTGACAAAGTTATAGGTTCCGAAAGTTTTGACATATTTATAGGTTCGAAAAGTTTTGACATGAATTTCGAAAAAAAAAACATTTGCAACTATGAATGCGGTTTAATTATTGAGATCGAGCCACGACTAAAACGCCTTTCCTTTTGAAAATCGGTTCAGTTTTGACAAAGTTATAGGTTCGGAAAGTTTTGACATAGTTATAGGTTTGGAAAGTTTTGACAAAGTTATAGGTTCGGAAAGTTTTAACATGAATTTCGAAAAAAAAACATTTCCAACTATGAATTCGGTTTAATTATTGAGATCGAGCCACGACTAAAACGCCTTTCCTTTTGAAAATCGGTTCAGTTTTGACAAAGTTATAGGTTCGGAAAGTTTTGACATAGTTATAGGTTCGGAAAGTTTTGACAAAGTTAAAGGTTAGGAAAAAATTGACAAACTTATAGGTTCGGAAAGTTTTAACATGAATTTCGAAAAAAAAAACATTTCCAACTATGAATGCGGTTTAATTATTGAGATCGAGCCACGACTAAAACGCCTTTCCTTTTGAAAATCGGTTCAGTTTTGACAAAGTTATAGGTTCGGAAAGTTTTGACATAGTTATAGGTTTGGAAAGTTTTGACAAAGTTATAGGTTCGGAAAGTTTTAACATGAATTTCGAAAAAAAAAACATTTGCAACTATGAATGCGGTTTAATTATTGAGATCGAGCCACGACTAAAACGCCTTTCCTTTTGAAAATCGGTTCAGTTTTGACAAAGTTATAGGTTCGGAAAGTTTTGACATAGTTATAGGTTCGGAAAGTTTTGACAAAGTTATAGGTTCGGAAAGTTTTAACATGAATTTCGAAAAAAAAAACATTTCCAACTATGAATGCGGTTTAATTATTGAGATCGAGCCACGACTAAAACGCCTTTCCTTTTGAAAATCGGTTCAGTTTTGACAAAGTTATAGGTTCGGAAAGTTTTGACATAGTTATAGGTTCGGAAAATTTTGACAAACTTATAGGTTCGGAAAGTTTTGACATGAATTTCGAAAAAAAAACATTTCCAACTATGAATGCGGTTTAATTATTGAGATCGAGCCACGACTAAAACGCCTTTCCTTTTGAAAATCGGTTCAGTTTTGACAAAGTTATAGGTTCGGAAAGTTTTGACATAGTTATAGGTTTGGAAAGTTTTGACAAATTTATAAGTTCGGAAAGTTTTAACATGAATTTCGAAAAAAAAAAATTTCCAACTATGAATTCGGTTTAATTATTGAGATCGAGCCACGACTAAAACGCCTTTCCTTTTGAAAATCGGTTCAGTTTTGACAAAGTTATAGGTTCGGAAAGTTTTGACATAGTTATAGGTTCGGAAAGTTTTGACAAAGTTATAGGTTCGGAAAGTTTTGACATGAATTTCGAAAAAAAAAACATTTCCAACTATGAATGCGGTTTAATTATTGAGATCGAGCCACGACTAAAACGCCTTTCCTTTTGAAAATCGGTTCAGTTTTGACAAAGTTATAGGTTCTGAAAGTTTTGACATATTTATAGGTTCGGAAAGTTTTGACAAATTATAAGTTCGGAAAGTTTTAACATGAATTTCGAAAAAAAAAACATTTCCAACTATGAATTCGGTTTAATTATTGAGATCGAGCCACGACTAAAACGCCTTTCCTTTTGAAAATCGGTTCAGTTTTGACAAAGTTATAGGTTCGGAAAGTTTTGACATAGTTATAGGTTTGGAAAGTTTTGACAAAGTTATAGGTTCGGAAAGTTTTGACATGAATTTCGAAAAAAAAAAACATTTCCAACTATGAATGCGGTTTAATTATTGAGATCGAGCCACGACTAAAACGCCTTTCCTTTTGAAAATCGGTTCAGTTTTGACAAAGTTATAGGTTCGGAAAGTTTTGACATAGTTATAGGTTCGGAAAGTTTTGACATATTTATAGGTTCGGAAAGTTTTGACATGAATTTCGAAAAAAAAAATTTCCAACTATGAATGCGGTTTAATTATTGATATCGAGCCACGACTAAAACGCCTTTCCTTTTGAAAATCGGTTCAGTTTTGACAAAGTTATAGGTTCGGAAAGTTTTGACATAGTTATAGGTTCGGAAAGTTTTGACATGTTATAGGTTCGGAAAGTTTTGACATGAATTTCGAAAAAAAAAAATTTCTAACTATGAATGCGGTTTAATTATTGAGATCGAGCCACGACTAAAACGCCTTTCCTTTTGAAAATCGGTTCAGTTTTGACAAAGTTATAGGTTCGGAAAATTTTGACATATTTATAGGTTCGGAAAGTTTTGATAGTTTGACATGAATTTCGAAAAAAAAAAAATTTCCAACTATGAATTCGGTTTAATTATTGAGATCGAGCCACGACTAAAACGCCTTTCCTTTTGAAAATCGGTTCAGTTTTGACAAAGTTATAGATTCGGAAAGTTTTGACATAGTTATAGGTTTGGAAAGTTTTGACAAAGTTATAGGTTCGGAAATTTTTAACATGAATTTCGAAAAAAAAAACATTTCCAACTATGAATTCGGTTTAATTATTGAGATCGAGCCACGACTAAAACGCCTTTCCTTTTGAAAATCGGTTCAGTTTTGACAAAGTTATAGATTCGGAAAGTTTTGACATAGTTATAGGTTCGGAAAGTTTTCACAAAGTTATAGGTTCGGAAAGTTTTGACATGAATTTCGAAAAAAAAAAATTTGCAACTATGAATTCGGTTTAATTATTGAGATCGAGCCACGACTAAAACGCCTTTCCTTTTGAGAATCGGTTCAGTTTTGACAAAGTTATAGGTTCTGAAAGTTTTGACATATTTATAGGTTCGAAAAGATTTGACATGAATTTCGAAAAAAAAAAACATTTCTAACAATGAATGCGGTTTAACTATTGAAATCGAGCCACGACTAAAACGCGTTTCCTTTTGAGAAACGGTTCAGTTTTGACAATGTTATAGGTTCGGAAAGCTTTGACATAGTTATAGGTTCGGAAAATTTTGACATATTTATAGGTTCGGAAAGTTTTGACATGAATTTCGAAAAAAAAAATTTCCAACTATGAATTCGGTTTAATTATTGAGATCGAGCCACGACTAAAACGCCTTTCCTTTTGAAAATCGGTTCAGTTTTGACAATAGTTATAGGTTCGGAAAATTTTGACATAGTTATAGGTTCGGAAAATTTTGACAAAGTTACAGGTTCGGAAAGTTTTAACATGAATTTGGAAAAAAAAAAATTTCCAACTATGAATGCGGTTTAATTATTGAGATCGAGCCACGACTAAAACGCCTTTCCATTTGAAAATCGGTTCAGCTTTGACAAAGTTATAGGTTCTGAAAATTTTGACATACTTATAGGTTCGGAAAAATTTGACATGAATTTCGAAAAAAAAAAAATGCAACTGTGAATGCGGTTTAATTATTGAGATCGAGCCACGACTACAACGTATTTCCTTTTGAAAATCGGTTCAGTTTTGACAAAGTTATAGGTTCGGAAAATTTTGACATAGTTATAGGTTTGGAAAGTTTTGACAAAGTTATAGGTTCGGAAAGTTTTAACATGAATTTCGAAAAAAAAAACATTTCCAAATATGAATTCGGTTTAATTATTGAGATCGAGCCACGACTAAAACGCCTTTCCTTTTGAAAATCGGTTTAGTTTTGACAAAGTTATAGGTTCTGAAAGTTTTGACATATTTATAGGTTCGGAAAGTTTTGACATGAATTTCGAAAAAAAAAACATTTGCAGCTATGAATGCGGTTTAATTATTGAGATCGAGCCACGACTAAAACGCCTTTCCTTTTGAAAATCGGTTCAGTTTTGACAAAGTTATAGGTTCCGAAAGTTTTGACATAGTTATAGGTTCGGAAAGTTTTGACACAGTTAAAGGTTCGGAAAAAATTGACAATCTTATACGTTCGAAAAGTTTTGACATGAAATTCGAAAAAAAAAACATTTCCAACTATGAATGCGGTTTAATTATTGACATCGAGCCACGACTAAAACGCCTTTCCTTTTGAAAGTCGGTTCAGTTTTGACAAAGTTATAGGTTTCGGAAAGTTTTGACATAGTTATAGGTTTGGAAAGTTTTGACAAAGTTATAGGTTCGGAAAGTTTTAACATGAATTTCGAAAAAAAAACATTTCCAACTATGAATTCGGTTTAATTATTGAGATCGAGCCACGACTAAAACGCCTTTCCATTTGAAAATCGGTTCAGTTTTGACAAAGTTATAGGTTCGGAAAGTTTTGACATAGTTATAGGTTCGGAAAGTTTTCACAAAGTTATAGGTTCGGAAAGTTTTGACATGAATTTCGAAAAAAAAAAATGTGCAACTATGAATTCGGTTTAATTGTTGAGATCGAGCCACGACTAAAACGCGTTTCCTTTTGAAAATCGGTTCAGTTTTGACAAAGTTATAGGTTCGGAAAGTTTTGACATAGTTATAGGTTCGGAAAGTTTTCACAAAGTTATAGGTTCGGAAAGTTTTAACATGAATTTGGAAAAAAAAAACATTTCCAACTATGAATTCGGTTTAATTATTGAGATCGAGCCACGACTAAAACGCCTTTCCTTTTGAAAATCGGTTCAGTTTTGACAAAGTTATAGGTTCGGAAAGTTTTGACACACTTAAAGGTTCGGAAAAAATTGACAAACTTATAGGTTCGGAAAGTTTTGACATGAATTTCGAAAAAAAAAACATTTCCAATTATGAATGCGGTTTAATTATTGACATCGAGCCACGACTAAAACGCCTTTTCTTTTGAAAATCGGTTCAGTTTTGACAAAGTTATAGGTTTAGAAAGTTTTGACATAGTTAGAGGTTTGGAAAGTTTCGACAAATTTACAAGTTCGGAAAGTTTTAACATGAATTTCGAAAAAAAAAATGTCCAACTATGAATGCGGTTTAATTATTGATATCGAGCCACGACTAAAACGCCTTTCCTTTTGAAACTCGGTTCAGTTTTGACAAAGTTATAGGTTCGGAAAGTTTTGACATAGTTATAGGTTCGGAAAGTTTTGACATATTTATAGGTTCGGAAAGTTTTGACATGAATTTCGAAAAAAAAAAATTTCCAACTATGAATGCGGTTTAATTATTGAGATCGAGCCACGACTAAAACGCCTTTCCATTTGAAAATCGGTTCAGCTTTGACAAAGTTATAGGTTCTGAAAATTTTGACATATTTATAGGTTCGGAAAGTTTTGACATGAATTTTGAAAAAAAAAAATGTGCAACTATGAATTCGGTTTAATTATTGAGATCGAGCCACGACTAAAACGCCTTTCCTTTTGAAAATCGGTTCAGTTTTGACAAAGTTATAGATTCGGAAAGTTTTGACATAGTTATAGGTTTGGAAAGTTTTGACAAAGTTATAGGTTCGGAAATTTTTAACATGAATTTCGAAAAAAAAAAACATTTCCAACTATGAATTCGGTTTAATTATTGAGATCGAGCCACGACTAAAACGCCTTTCCTTTTGAAAATCGGTTCAGTTTTGACAAAGTTATAGATTCGGAAAGTTTTGACATAGTTATAGGTTCGGAAAGTTTTCACAAAGTTATAGGTTCGGAAAGTTTTGACATGAATTTCGAAAAAAAAAAATTTGCAACTATGAATTCGGTTTAATTATTGAGATCGAGCCACGACTAAAACGCCTTTCCTTTTGAGAATCGGTTCAGTTTTGACAAAGTTATAGGTTCTGAAAGTTTTGACATATTTATAGGTTCGAAAAGATTTGACATGAATTTCGAAAAAAAAAACATTTCTAACAATGAATGCGGTTTAACTATTGAAATCGAGCCACGACTAAAACGCGTTTCCTTTTGAGAAACGGTTCAGTTTTGACAATGTTATAGGTTCGGAAAGTTTTGACATAGTTATAGGTTCGGAAAGTTTTGACATATTTATAGGTTCGGAAAGTTTTGACATGAATTTCGAAAAAAAAAATTTCCAACTATGAATTCGGTTTAATTATTGAGATCGAGCCACGACTAAAACGCCTTTCCTTTTGAAAATCGGTTCAGTTTTGACAATGTTATAGGTTCGGAAAATTTTGACATAGTTATAGGTTCGGAAAGTTTTGACAAAGTTACAGGGTCGGAAAGTTTTAACATGAATTTCGAAAAAAAAAAATTTCCAACTATGAATGCGGTTTAATTATTGAGATCGAGCCACGACTAAAACGCCTTTCCATTTGAAAATCGGTTCAGCTTTGACAAAGTTATAGGTTCGGAAAATTTTGACATAGTTATAGGTTTGGAAAGTTTTGACAAAGTTATAGGTTCGGAAAGTTTTAACATGAATTTCGAAAAAAAAAACATTTCCAAATATGAATTCGGTTTAATTATTGAGATCGAGCCACGACTAAAACGCCTTTCCTTTTGAAAATCGGTTCAGTTTTGACAAAGTTATAGGTTCTGAAAGTTTTGACATATTTATAGGTTCGGAAAGTTTTGACATGAATTTCGAAAAAAAAACATTTGCAGCTATGAATGCGGTTTAATTATTGAGATCGAGCCACGACTAAAACGCCTTTCCTTTTGAAAATCGGTTCAGTTTTGACAAAGTTATAGGTTCCGAAAGTTTTGACATAGTTATAGGTTCGGAAAGTTTTGACACAGTTAAAGGTTCGGAAAAAATTGACAATCTTATAGGTTCGAAAAGTTTTGACATGAAATTCGAAAAAAAAAACATTTCCAACTATGAATGCGGTTTAATTATTGACATCGAGCCACGACTAAAACGCCTTTCCTTTTGAAAGTCGGTTCAGTTTTGACAAAGTTATAGGTTTCGGAAAGTTTTGACATAGTTATAGGTTTGGAAAGTTTTGACAAAGTTATAGGTTCGGAAAGTTTTAACATGAATTTCGAAAAAAAAACATTTCCAACTATGAATTCGGTTTAATTATTGAGATCGAGCCACGACTAAAACGCCTTTCCTTTTGAAAATCGGTTCAGTTTTGACAAAGTTATAGGTTCGGAAAGTTTTGACATAGTTATAGGTTCGGAAAGTTTTCACAAAGTTATAGGTTCGGAAAGTTTTGACATGAATTTCGAAAAAAAAAATGTGCAACTATGAATTCGGTTTAATTGTTGAGATCGAGCCACGACTAAAACGCGTTTCCTTTTGAAAATCGGTTCAGTTTTGACAAAGTTATAGATTCGGAAAGTTTTGACATAGTTATAGGTTTGGAAAGTTTTTACAAAGTTATAGGTTCGGAAAGTTTTAACATGAATTTCGAAAAAAAAAAATTTCCAACTATGAATTCGGTTTAATTATTGAGATCGAGCCACGACTAAAACGCGTTTCCTTTTGAAAATCGGTTCAGTTTTGACAAACTTATAGGTTCGGAAAGTTTTGACATGAATTTCGAAAAAAAATACATTTCCAACTATGAATGCGGTTTAATTATTGACATCGAGCCACGACTAAAACGCCTTTCCTTTTGAAAATCGGTTCAGTTTTGACAAAGTTATAGGTTCGGAAAGTTTTGACATAGTTATAGGTTTGGAAAGTTTCGACAAATTTACAGGTTCTGAAAGTTTTAACATGAATTTCGAAAAAAAAAAATTTCCAACTATGAATGCGGTTTAATTATTGAGATCGAGCCACGACTAAAACGCCTTTCCTTTTGAAAATCGGTTCAGTTTTGACAAAGTTATAGGTTCGGAAAGTTTTGACATAGTTAAAGGTTCGGAAAAAATTGACAAACTTATAGGTTCGGAAAGTTTTGACATGTATTTCGAAAAAAAAAACATTTCCAACTATGAATGCGGTTTAATTATTGACTTCGAGCCACGACTAAAACGCCTTTCCTTTTGAAAATCGGTTCAGTTTTGACAAAGTTATAGGTTCGGAAAGTTTTGACATAGTTATAGGTTTGGAAAGTTTCGACAAATTTACAGGTTCGGGAAGTTGAAACAGGAATTTCGAAAAAAAAAAACATTTGCAACTATGAATGCGGTTTAATTATTGAGATCGAGCCACGACTAAAACGCCTTTCCTTTGAAAATCGGTTCAGTTTTGACAAAGTTATAGGTTCGGAAAGTTTTGAGACAGTTAAAGGTTCGGAAAAAATTGACAAAGTTATAGGTTCTGAAAGTTTTGACAAAGTTATAGGTTCTGAAAGTTGTAACATAAATTTCGAAAAAAAAAACATTTCCAACTATGAACGCGGTTTAATTATTGAGATCGAGCCAACACTAAAAAGCCTTTCCTTTTGAAAATCGGTTCAGTTTTGACAAAGTCATAGGTTCGGAAAGTTTTGACATATTTATAGGTTCGGAAACTTTTAACAAAATGAATTTCGAAAAAAAAAAACATTTGCAACTATGAATGCGTATTAATTATTGAGATCGAGCCACGACTAAAACGCCTTTCCTTTTGAAAATCGGTTCAGTTTTGACAAAGTCATAGGTTCGGAAAGTTTTGACATAGTTATAGGTTTGGAAAGTTTTGACAAAGTTACAGGTTCGGAAAGTTTTAATATGAATTTCGAAAAAAAATACATTTCCAACTATGAACGCGGTTTAATTATTGAGATCGAGCCAACACTAAAAAGCCTTTCCTTTTGAAAATCGGTTCAGTTTTGACAAAGTCATAGGTTCGGAAAGTTTTGACATATTTATAGGTTCGGAAAGTTTTGACATGAATTTCGAAAAAAAAAAAATTCCAACTATGAATGCGGTTTAATTATTGAGATCGAGCCACGACTAAAACGCCTTTCCTTTTGAAAATCGGTTCAGTTTTGACAAAGTTATAGGTTCTGAAAAATTTGACATATTTATAGGTTCGGAAAGTTTTAACATGAATTTCGAAAAAAAAAAATGTCCAACTATGAATTCGGTTTAATTATTGAGATCGAGCCACGACTAAAACGCGTTTCCTTTTGAAAATCGGTTCAGTTTTGACAAACTTATAGGTTCGGAAAGTTTTGACATGAATTTCGAAAAAAAATACATTTCCAACTATGAATGCGGTTTAATTATTAACATCGAGCCACGACTAAAACGCCTTTCCTTTTGAAAATCGGTTCAGTTTTGACAAAGTTATAGGTTCGGAAAGTTTTGACATAGTTATAGGTTTGGAAAGTTTCGACAAATTTACAGGTTCTGAAAGTTTTAACATGAATTTCGAAAAAAAAAAATTTCCAACTATGAATGCGGTTTAATTATTGAGATCGAGCCACGACTAAAACGCCTTTCCTTTTGAAAATCGGTTCAGTTTTGACAAAGTTATAGGTTCGGAAAGTTTTGACATAGTTAAAGGTTCGGAAAAAATTGACAAACTTATAGGTTCGGAAAGTTTTGACATGTATTTCGAAAAAAAAAACATTTCCAACTATGAATGCGGTTTAATTATTGACTTCGAGCCACGACTAAAACGCCTTTCCTTTTGAAAATCGGTTCAGTTTTGACAAAGTTATAGGTTCGGAAAGTTTTGACATAGTTATAGGTTTGGAAAGTTTCGACAAATTTACAGGTTCGGGAAGTTGAAACAGGAATTTCGAAAAAAAAAACATTTGCAACTATGAATGCGGTTTAATTATTGAGATCGAGCCACGACTAAAACGCCTTTCCTTTTGAAAATCGGTTCAGTTTTGACAAAGTTATAGGTTCGGAAAGTTTTGACACAGTTAAAGGTTCGGAAAAAATTGACAAAGTTATAGGTTCTGAAAGTTTTGACAAAGTTATAGGTTCTGAAAGTTGTAACATAAATTTCGAAAAAAAAAACATTTCCAACTATGAATGCGGTTTAATTATTGAGATCGAGCCACGACTAAAACGCCTTTCCTTTTGAAAATCGGTTCAGTTTTGACAAAGTTATAGGTTCCGAAAGTTTAGACATATTTATAGGTTCGGAAAGTTTTAACATAAATTTCAAAAAAAAAAAACATTTCCAACTATGAATGCGGTTTAATTATTGAGATCGAGACACGACTAAAACGCATTTCCTTTTGAAAATCGGTTCAGTTTTGACAAAGTCATAGGTTCGGAAAGTTTTGACATAGTTATAGGTTTGGAAAGTTTTGACAAAGTTACAGGTTCGGAAAGTTTTAATATGAATTTCGAAAAAAAATACATTTCCAACTATGAACGCGGTTTAATTATTGAGATCGAGCCAACACTAAAAAGCCTTTCCTTTTGAAAATCGGTTCAGTTTTGACAAAGTCATAGGTTCGGAAAGTTTTGACATATTTATAGGTTCGGAAACTTTTAACAAAATGAATTTCGAAAAAAAAAACATTTGCAACTATGAATGCGGTTTAATTATTGAGATCGAGCCACGACTAAAACGCCTTTCCTTTTGAAAATCGGTTCAGTTTTGACAAAGTTATAGGATCAGAAAGTTTTGACACAGTTATAGATTCGGATAGTTTTGACAAAATTATAGGTTCTGAAAGTTTTAACACAAAAATTTGAAAAAAAAAACATTTCCAACTATGAATGCGGTTTAATTATTGAGATCGAGCCACGACTAAAACGCATTTCCTTTTGAAAATCGGTTCAGTTTTGACAAAGTTATAGGTTCCGAAAGTTTTGACATAGTTATAGGTTTGGAAAGTTTCGACAAATTTACAGGTTCAGAATGTTTTAACATGAAGTTCGAAAAAAAAAAAGTTCCAACTATGAATGCGGTTTAATTATTGAGATCGAGCCACGACTAAAACGCATTTCCTTTTGAAAATCGGTTCAGTTTTGACAAAGTTATAGGTTCTGAAAGTTTGGACATATTTATAGGTTCGGAAACTTTTGACATGAATTTCGAAAAAAAAAATTTCCAACTATGAATGCGGTTTAATTATTGAGATCGATCCACGACTAAAACGCATTTCCTTTTGAAAATCGGTTCAGCTTTGACAAAGTTATAGGTTCTGAAAATTTTGACATATTTATAGGTTCGGAAAGTTTTGACATGAATTTGGAAAAAAAAAAATTTGCAACTATGAATTCGGTTTAATTATTGAGATCGAGACACGACTAAAACGCATTTCCTTTTGAAAATCGGTTCAGTTTTGACAAAGTTATAGGTTCGGAAAGTTTTGACATAGTTATAGGTTTGGAAAGTTTCGACAAATTTACAGGTTCGGGAAGTTGAAACAGGAATTTCGAAAAAAAAAAACATTTGCAACTATGAATGCGGTTTAATTATTGAGATCGAGCCACGACTAAAACGCCTTTCCTTTTGAAAATCGGTTCAGTTTTGACAAAGTTATAGGTTCGGAAAGTTTTGACACAGTTAAAGGTTCGGAAAAAATTGACAAAGTTATAGGTTCTGAAAGTTTTGACAAAGTTATAGGTTCTGAAAGTTGTAACATAAATTTCGAAAAAAAAAACATTTCCAACTATGAATGCGGTTTAATTATTGAGATCGAGCCACGACTAAAACGCCTTTCCTTTTGAAAATCGGTTCAGTTTTGACAAAGTTATAGGTTCCGAAAGTTTAGACATATTTATAGGTTCGGAAAGTTTTAACATAAATTTCGAAAAAAAAAAAACATTTCCAACTATGAATGCGGTTTAATTATTGAGATCGAGACACGACTAAAACGCATTTCCTTTTGAAAATCGGTTCAGTTTTGACAAAGTCATAGGTTCGGAAAGTTTTGACATAGTTATAGGTTTGGAAAGTTTTGACAAAGTTACAGGTTCGGAAAGTTTTAATATGAATTTCGAAAAAAAATACATTTCCAACTATGAACGCGGTTTAATTATTGAGATCGAGCCAACACTAAAAAGCCTTTCCTTTTGAAAATCGGTTCAGTTTTGACAAAGTCATAGGTTCGGAAAGTTTTGACATATTTATAGGTTCGGAAACTTTTAACAAAATGAATTTCGAAAAAAAAAACATTTGCAACTATGAATGCGTATTAATTATTGAGATCGAGCCACGACTAAAACGCCTTTCCTTTGAAAATCGGTTCAGTTTTGACAAAGTCATAGGTTCGGAAAGTTTTGACATAGTTATAGGTTTGGAAAGTTTTGACAAAGTTACAGGTTCGGAAAGTTTTAATATGAATTTCGAAAAAAAATACATTTCCAACTATGAACGCGGTTTAATTATTGAGATCGAGCCAACACTAAAAAGCCTTTCCTTTTGAAAATCGGTTCAGTTTTGACAAAGTCATAGGTTCGGAAAGTTTTGACATATTTATAGGTTCGGAAAATTTTGACATGAATTTCGAAAAAAAAAAAATTCCAACTATGAATGCGGTTTAATTATTGAGATCGAGCCACGACTAAAACGCCTTTCCTTTTGAAAATCGGTTCAGTTTTGACAAAGTTATAGGTTCTGAAAAATTTGACATATTTATAGGTTCGGAAAGTTTTGACATGAATTTCGAAAAAAAAACATTTGCAACTATGAATGCGGTTTAATTATTGAGATCGAGCCACGACTAAAACGCCTTTCCTTTTGAAAATCGGTTCAGTTTTGACAAAGTTATAGGATCAGAAAGTTTTGACACAGTTATAGATTCGGAAAGTTTTGACAAAATTATAGGTTCTGAAAGTTTTAACACAAAAATTTGAAAAAAAAAAACATTTCCAACTATGAATGCGGTTTAATTATTGAGATCGAGCCACGACTAAAACGCCTTTCCTTTTGAAAATCGGTTCAGTTTTGACAAAGTTATAGGTTCCGAAAGTTTTGACATAGTTATAGGTTTGGAAAGTTTCGACAAATTTACAGGTTCAGAATGTTTTAACATGAAGTTCGAAAAAAAAAAATTTCCAACTATGAATGCGGTTTAATTATTGAGATCGAGCCACGACTAAAACGCATTTCCTTTTGAAAATCGGTTCAGTTTTGACAAAGTTATAGGTTCTGAAAGTTTGGACATATTTATAGGTTCGGAAACTTTTGACATGAATTTCGAAAAAAAAAATTTCCAACTATGAATGCGGTTTAATTATTGAGATCGATCCACGACTAAAACGCATTTCCTTTTGAAAATCGGTTCAGCTTTGACAAAGTTATAGGTTCTGAAAATTTTGACATATTTATAGGTTCGGAAAGTTTTGACATGAATTTGGAAAAAAAAAAATTTGCAACTATGAATTCGGTTTAATTATTGAGATCGAGCCAGGACTAAAACACCTTTCCTTTTGAAAATCGGTTCAGTTTTGACAAAGGTATGGGTTCGGAAAGTTTTGACATAGTTATAGGTTTAGAAAGTTTTGACAAAGTTATGGGTTCGGAAAGTTTTAAAATGAATTTCGAAAAAAAAACATTTCCAACTATGAATTCGGTTTAATTATTGAGATCGAGCCACGACTAAAACTCCTTTCCTTTTGAAAATCGGTTCAGTTTTGACAAAGTTATAGGTTCTGAAAGTTTTGACATATTTATAGGTTCGGAAAGTTTTGACATGAATTTCGAAAAAAAAACATTTGCAACTATGAATGCGGTTTAATTATTGAGATCGATCCACGACTAAAACGCATTTCCTAATGGTTTAATTATTGAGATCGAGCCACGACTAAAACTCCTTTCCTTTTGAAAATCGGTTCAGCTTTGACAAAGTTATAGGTTCTGAAAATTTTGACATATTTATAGGTTCGGAAAGTTTTGACATGAATTTGGAAAAAAAAAAATTTGCAACTATGAATGCGGTTTAATTATTGAGATCTATCCACTACTAAAACGCATTTCCTTTTGAAAATCGGTTCAGCTTTGACAAAGTTATAGGTTCTGAAAATTTTGACATATTTATAGGTTCGGAAAGTTTTGAGAAAAAAAAAAAAAAAAAAAAAACATGAATTTGGAAAAAAAAAAATTTGCAACTATGAATTCGGTTTAATTATTGAGATCGAGACACGACTAAAACGCATTTCCTTTTGAAAATCGGTTCAGTTTTGACAAAGTTATAGGTTCTGAAAGTTTGGACATATTTATAGGTTCGGAAACTTTTGACATGAATTTCGAAAAAAAAATTTCCAACTATGAATGCGGTTTAATTATTGAGATCGATCCACGACTAAAACGCATTTCCTTTTGAAAATCGGTTCAGCTTTGACAAAGTTATAGGTTCTGAAAATTTTGACATATTTATAGGTTCGGAAAGTTTTGACATGAATTTGGAAAAAAAAAATTTGCAACTATGAATTCGGTTTAATTATTGAGATCGAGACACGACTAAAACGCATTTCCTTTTGAAAATCGGTTCAGTTTTGACAAAGTTATAGGTTCGGAAAGTTTTGACATAGTTATAGGTTTGGAAAGTTTCGACAAATTTACAGGTTCGGGAAGTTGAAACAGGAATTTCGAAAAAAAAAAACATTTGCAACTATGAATGCGGTTTAATTATTGAGATCGAGCCACGACTAAAACGCCTTTCCTTTTGAAAATCGGTTCAGTTTTGACAAAGTTATAGGTTCGGAAAGTTTTGACACAGTTAAAGGTTCGGAAAAAATTGACAAAGTTATAGGTTCTGAAAGTTTTGACAAAGTTATAGGTTCTGAAAGTTGTAACATAAATTTCGAAAAAAAAAACATTTCCAACTATGAATGCGGTTTAATTATTGAGATCGAGCCACGACTAAAACGCCTTTCCTTTTGAAAATCGGTTCAGTTTTGACAAAGTTATAGGTTCCGAAAGTTTAGACATATTTATAGGTTCGGAAAGTTTTAACATAAATTTCGAAAAAAAAAAAACATTTCCAACTATGAATGCGGTTTAATTATTGAGATCGAGACACGACTAAAACGCATTTCCTTTTGAAAATCGGTTTAGTTTTGACAAAGTCATAGGTTCGGAAAGTTTTGACATAGTTATAGGTTTGGAAAGTTTTGACAAAGTTACAGGTTCGGAAAGTTTTAATATGAATTTCGAAAAAAAATACATTTCCAACTATGAACGCGGTTTAATTATTGAGATCGAGCCAACACTAAAAAGCCTTTCCTTTTGAAAATCGGTTCAGTTTTGACAAAGTCATAGGTTCGGAAAGTTTTGACATATTTATAGGTTCGGAAACTTTTAACAAAATGAATTTCGAAAAAAAAAACATTTGCAACTATGAATGCGTATTAATTATTGAGATCGAGCCACGACTAAAACGCCTTTCCTTTTGAAAATCGGTTCAGTTTTGACAAAGTCATAGGTTCGGAAAGTTTTGACATAGTTATAGGTTTGGAAAGTTTTGACAAAGTTACAGGTTCGGAAAGTTTTAATATGAATTTCGAAAAAAAATACATTTCCAACTATGAACGCGGTTTAATTATTGAGATCGAGCCAACACTAAAAAGCCTTTCCTTTTGAAAATCGGTTCAGTTTTGACAAAGTCATAGGTTCGGAAAGTTTTGACATATTTATAGGTTCGGAAAATTTTGACATGAATTTCGAAAAAAAAAAAATTTCCAACTATGAATGCGGTTTAATTATTGAGATCGAGCCACGACTAAAACGCCTTTCCTTTTGAAAATCGGTTCAGTTTTGACAAAGTTATAGGTTCTGAAAAATTTGACATATTTATAGGTTCGGAAAGTTTTGACATGAATTTCGAAAAAAAAAACATTTGCAACTATGAATGCGGTTTAATTATTGAGATCGAGCCACGACTAAAACGCCTTTCCTTTTGAAAATCGGTTCAGTTTTGACAAAGTTATAGGATCAGAAAGTTTTGACACAGTTATAGATTCGGAAAGTTTTGACAAAATTATAGGTTCTGAAAGTTTTAACACAAAAATTTGAAAAAAAAAACATTTCCAACTATGAATGCGGTTTAATTATTGAGATCGAGCCACGACTAAAACGCCTTTCCTTTTGAAAATCGGTTCAGTTTTGACAAAGTTATAGGTTCCGAAAGTTTTGACATAGTTATAGGTTTGGAAAAGTTTCGACAAATTTACAGGTTCAGAATGTTTTAACATGAAGTTCGAAAAAAAAAAATTTCCAACTATGAATGCGGTTTAATTATTGAGATCGAGCCACGACTAAAACGCATTTCCTTTTGAAAATCGGTTCAGTTTTGACAAAGTTATAGGTTCTGAAAGTTTGGACATATTTATAGGTTCGGAAACTTTTGACATGAATTTCGAAAAAAAAAATTTCCAACTATGAATGCGGTTTAATTATTGAGATCGATCCACGACTAAAACGCATTTCCTTTTGAAAATCGGTTCAGCTTTGACAAAGTTATAGGTTCTGAAAATTTTGCCATATTTATAGGTTCGGAAAGTTTTGACATGAATTTGGAAAAAAAAAAAATTTGCAACTATGAATTCGGTTTAATTATTGAGATCGAGCCAGGACTAAAACGCCTTTCCTTTTGAAAATCGGTTCAGTTTTGACAAAGGTATGGGTTCGGAAAGTTTTGACATAGTTATAGGTTTAGAAAGTTTTGACAAAGTTATGGGTTCGGAAAGTTTTAAAATGAATTTCGAAAAAAAAACATTTCCAACTATGAATTCGGTTTAATTATTGAGATCGAGCCACGACTAAAACTCCTTTCCTTTTGAAAATCGGTTCAGTTTTGACAAAGTTATAGGTTCTGAAAGTTTTGACATATTTATAGGTTCGGAAAGTTTTGACATGAATTTCGAAAAATAAAACATTTGCAACTATGAATGCGGTTTAATTATTGAGATCGAGCCAACACTAAAACGCCTTTCCTTTTGAAAATCGGTTCAGTTTTGACAAAGTTATAGGTTCGGAAAGTTTTGACACAGTTAAAGGTTCGGAAAAAATTGACAAAGTTATAGGTTCTGAAAGTTTTGACAAAGTTATAGGTTCTGAAAGTTGTAACATAAATTTCGAAAAAAAAAACATTTCCAACTATGAATGCGGTTTAATTATTGAGATCGAGCGACGACTAAAACGCCTTTCCTTTTGAAAATCGGTTCAGTTTTGACAAAGTTATAGGTTCGGAAAGTTTTGACATAGTTATAGATTCGGAAAGTTTTGACAAAGTTATAGGTTCTAAAACTTTTAAATAATTTTCGAAAAATAAAAATACATTTTCAACTATGAATGCGGTTTAATTATTGAGATCGAGCCACGACTAAAACGCCTTTCCTTTTGAAAATCGGTTCAGTTTTGACAAAGTTATAGGTTCGGAAAATTTTGACACAGTTAAAGGTTCGGAAATAAAATTTGACAAAGTTATAGGTTCGGAAAGTTTTGACATGAATTTCGAAAAAAAAACATTTCCAACTATGAATGCGGTTTAATTATTGAGATCGAGCGACGACTAAAACGCCTTTCCTTTTGAAAATCGGTTCAGTTTTGACAAAGTTATAGGTTCGGAAAGTTTTGACATAGTTATAGATTCGGAAAGTTTTGACAAAGTTATAGGTTCTGAAAATTTAACATAAATTTCGAAAAAAAAAAACATTTCCAACTATGAATGCGGTTTAATTATTGAGATCGAGCCACGCATGAAACGCCTTTCCTTTTGAAAATCGGTTCAGTTTTGACAAAGTTATAGGTTCGGAAAATTTTGACACAGTTAAAGGTTCGGAAAAAATTGACAAAGTTATAGGTTCGGAAAGTTTTGACATGAATTTCGAAAAAAAAAACATTTCCAACTATGAATGCGGTTTAATTACCGACATCGAGCCACGACTAAAACGCCTTTCCTTTTGAAAATCGGTTCAGTTTTGACAAAGTTATAGGTTTGGAAAGTTTTGGCATAGTTATAGGTTTGGAAAGTTTTGACAAAGTTACAGGTTCGGAAAGTTTTAACATGAATTTCGAAAAAAAAAACATTTCCAACTATGAATGCGGTTTAATTATTGAGATCGAGCCAACACTAAAACGCCTTTCCTTTTGAAAATCGGTTCAGTTTTGACAAAGCTATAGGTTCGGAAAGTTTTGACACAGTTAAAGGTTCGGAAAAAATTGACAAAGTTATAGGTTCTGAAAGTTTTGACAAAGTTATAGGTTCTGAAAGTTGTAACATAAATTTCGAAAAAAAAAACATTACCAACTATTAATGCGGTTTAATTATTGAGATCGAGCCACGGACTAAACGCCTTTCCTTTTGAAAATCGGTTCAGTTTTGACAAAGTTATAGGTTCCGAAAGTTTAGACATATTTGTAGGTTCGGAAAGTTTTAACATAAATTTCGAAAAAAAAAAAAAACATTTCCAACTATGAATGCGGTTTAATTATTGAGATCGAGACACGACTAAAACGCATTTCCTTTTGAAAATCGGTTCAGTTTTGACAAAGTCATAGGTTCGGAAAGTTTTGACATATTTATAGGTTCGGAAACTTTTAACAAAATGAATTTCGAAAAAAAAAACATTTGCAACTATGAATGCGTATTAATTATTGAGATCGAGCCATGACTAAAACGCCTTTCCTTTTGAAAATCGGTTCAGTTTTGACAAAGTTATAGGTTCGGAAAGTTTTGACATAGTTATAGGTTTGGAAAATTTTGACAAAGTTATAGGTTCGGAAAGTTTTAATATGAATTTCGAAAAAAAAATACATTTCCAATTATGAATGCGGTTTAATTATTGAGATCGAGCCACACTAAAACGCCTTTCCTTTTGAAAATCGGTTCAGTTTTGACAAAGTTATAGGTTCGGAAAGTTTTGACATAGTTATATAGGTTCGGAAAGTTTTGACATGAATTTCGAAAAAAATACTTCCAACTATGAATGCGGTTTAATTATTGAGATCGAGCCACGACTAAAACGCCTTTCCTTTTGAAAATCGGTTCAGTTTTGACAAAGTTATAGGTTCTGAAAAATTTGACATATTTATAGGTTCGGAAAGTTTTGACATGAATTTCGAAAAAAAAACATTTGCAACTATGAATGCGGTTTAATTATTGAGATCGAGCCACGACTAAAACGCCTTTCCTTTTGAAAATCGGTTCAGTTTTGACACAGTTATAGGTTCGGAAAGTTTTGACACAGTTAAAGGTTCGGAAAAAATTGACAAAGTTATAGGTTCTGAAAGTTTTGACAAAGTTATAGGTTCTGAAAGTTTTAACATAAATTTCGAAAAATAAACATTTCCAACTATGAATGCGGTTTAATTATTGAGATCAAGCCACGACTAAAACGCCTTTCCTTTTGAAAATCGGTTCAGTTTTGACAAAGTTATAGGTTCGGAAAGTTTTGACATAGTTAAAGGTTCGGAAAATATTGACAAAGTTATAGGTTCGGAAAGTTTTGACATGAATTTCGAAAAAAAAAAAATTGCAACTATGAATTCGTTTTAATTATTGAGATCGAGCCACGACTAAAACGCCTTTCCTTTTGAAAATCTGTTCAGTTTTGACAAAGTTATAGGTTCGGAAAGTTTTGACACAGTTAAAGGTTCGGAAAAAATTGACAAAGTTATAGGTTCTGAAAGTTTTGACAAAGTTATAGGTTCTGAAAGTTTTAACATAAATTTCGAAAAAAAAACATTTCCAACTATGAATGCGGTTTAATTATTGAGATCGAGCCACGACTAAAACGCCTTTCCTTTTAAAAATCGGTTCAGTTTTGACAAAGTTATAGGTTCGGAAAGTTTTGACACAGTAAAAGGTTCGGAAAAAATTGACAAAGTTATAGGTTCGGAAGTTTTGACATGAATTTCGAAAAAAAAAAAACATTTCCAACTATGAATGCGGTTTAATTATTGAGATCGAGCCACGACTAAAACGCCTTTCCTTTTGAAAATCGGTTCAGTTTTGACAAAGTTATAGGTTCGGAAAGTTTTGACATAGTTATAGGTTTGGAAAGTTTCGACAAATTTACAGGTTCGGAAAGTTTTTCGAAAAAAAAAATTGCAACTATGAATTCGTTTTAATTATTGAGATCGAGCCACGACTAAAACGCCTTTCCTTTTGAAAATCGGTTCAGTTTTGACAAAGTTATAGGTTCGGAAAATTTTGACATAGTTATAGGTTCGGAAAGTTTTGACATGAATTTCGAAAAAAAAAAAAACATTTCTAACTATGAATGCGGTTTAACTATTGAGATCGAGCCACGACTAAAACGCCTTTCCATTTGAGAATCGGTTCAGTTTTGACAAAGTTATAGGTTCGGAAAATTTTGACATAATTATAGGTTCGGAAAATTTTGACAAATTTACAGAATCGGAAAGTTTTAACATGAATTTCGAAAAAAATAAACATTACCTACTATGAATGCGGTTTAATTATTGAGATCGAGCCACGACTAAAACGCCTTTCCTTTTGAAAATTGGTTCAGTTTTGACAAAGTTATAGGTTCGGAAAGTTTTGACATAGTTATAGGTTCTGAATGTTTTGACAAAGTTATAGGTTCGGAAAGTTTTGAATTGAATTTCGAAAAGAAAAATATTTGCAACTATGAATGCGGTTTAATTATTGAGATCGAGCCACGACTAAAACGCCTTTTCTTTTGAAAATCGGTTCAGTTTTGACAAAGTTATAGGTTCGGAAAATTTTGACATAGTTATAGATTCGGAAAGTTTTGACAAAGTTATAGGTTCTGAAAGTTTTAACATAAATTTCGAAAAAAAAAACATATCCAGCTATGAATGCGGTTTAATTATTGAGATCGAGCCATGACTAAAACGTCTTTCCTTTTGAAAATCGGTTCAGTTTTGACAAAGTTATAGGTTCGGAAAGTTTTGACACAGTTAATGGTTCGGAAAAAATTGACAAAGTTATAGGTTCTGAAAGTTTTGACATGAATTTCGAAAAAAAAAAACATTTCCAACTATGAATGCGGTTTAATTATTGAGATCGAGCCACGACTAAAACGCCTTTCCTTTCGAAAATCGGTTCAGTTTTGACAAAGTTATAGGTTCTGAAAGTTTTGACATAGTTATAGGTTCGGAAAGTTTTGACAAAGTTATAGGTTCGGACAGTTTTGACATAAATTTCGAAAAAAATACATTTCCAACTATGAATGCGGTTTAATTATTGAGATCGAGCCACGACTAAAACGCCTTTCCTTTTGAAAATCGGTTAAGTTTTGACAAAGTTATAGGTTCGGAAAATTTTGACACAGTTAAAGGTTCGGAAAGAATTGACAAAGTTATAGGTTCGGAAAGTTTTAACATAAATTTGGAAAAAAAACATTTCCAACTATGAATGCGTTTTAATTATTGAGATCGAGCCACGACTAAAACGCCTTTCCTTTTGAAAATCGGTTCAGTTTTGACAAAGTTATAGGTTCGGAAAGTTTTGACACAGTTAAAGGTTCGGAAAAAATTGACAAAGTTATAGGTTCGGAAAGTTTTGACATGAATTTCGAAAAAAAAAAACATTTCCAACTATGAATGCGGTTTAATTATTGAGATCGAGCCACGACTAAAACGCCTTTCCTTTTGAAAATCGGTTCAGTTTTGACAAAGTTATAGGTTCGGAAAGTTTTGACATAGTTATAGGTTTGGAAAAGTTTCGACAAATTTACAGGTTCGGAAAGTTTTTCGAAAAAAAAAAATTGCAACTATGAATTCGTTTTAATTATTGAGATATCCGAACCACGACTAAAACGCCTTTCCTTTTGAAAATCGGTTCAGTTTTGACAAAGTTATAGGTTCGGAAAATTTTGACATAGTTATAGGTTCGGAAAGTTTTGACATGAATTTCTCGAAAAAAAAAAAACATTTCTAACTATCCAGCCGGTTTAACTATTGAGATCGGCCACGACTAAAACGCCTTTCCATTTGAGAATCGGTTCAGTTTTGACAAAGTTATAGGTTCGGAAAATTTTGACATAATTATAGGTTCGGAAAATTTTGACAAATTTACAGAATCGGAAAGTTTTAACATGAATTTCGAAAAAAATAAACATTACCTACTATGAATGCGGTTTAATTATTGAGATCGAGCCACGACTAAAACGCCTTTCCTTTTTGAAAATTGGTTCAGTTTTGACAAAGTTATAGGTTCGGAAAGTTTTGACATAGTTATAGGTACTGAATGTTTTGACAAAGTTATAGGTTCGGAAAGTTTTGAATTGAATTTCGAAAAGAAAAATATTTGCAACTATGAATGCGGTTTAATTATTGAGATCGAGCCGACGACTAAAACGCCTTTTCTTTTGAAAATCGGTTCAGTTTTGACAAAGTTATAGGTTCGGAAAATTTTGACATAGTTATAGATTCGGAAAGTTTTGACAAAGTTATAGGTTCTGAAAGTTTTGACATAAATTTTGACAAAAAAAAAACATATCCAGCTATGAATGCGGTTTAATTATTGAGATCGAGCCATGACTAAAACGTCTTTCCTTTTGAAAATCGGTTCAGTTTTGACAAAGTTATAGGTTCGGAAAGTTTTGACACAGTTAATGGTTCTGGAAGAAATTGACAAAGTTATAGGTTCTGAAAGTTTTGACATGAATTTCGAAAAAAAAAAACATTTCCAACTATGAATGCGGTTTAATTATTGAGATCGAGCCACGACTAAAACGCCTTTCCTTTCGAAAATCGGTTCAGTTTTGACAAAGTTATAGGTTCTGAAAGTTTTGAGGATAACTATAGGTTCGGAAAGTTTTGACAAAGTTATAGGTTCGGACAGTTTTGACATAAATTTCGAAAAAAATACATTTCCAACTATGAATGCGGTTTAATTATTGAGATCGAAAAGCCACGACTAAAACGCCTTTCCTTTTGAAAATCGGTTAAGTTTTGACAAAGTTGTAGGTTCGGAAAATTTTGACACAGTTAAAGGTTCGGAAAGAATTGACAAAGTTATAGGTTCGGAAAATTTTAACATAAATTTGGAAAAAAAAACATTTCCAACTATGAATGCGTTTTAATTATTGAGATCGAGCCACGACTAAAACGCCTTTCCTTTTGAAAATCGGTTCAGTTTTGACAAAGTTATAGGTTCGGAAAGTTTTGACACAGTTAAAGGTTCGGAAAAAATTGACAAAGTTATAGGTTCGGAAAGTTTTGACATGAATTTCGAAAAAAAAAAACATTTCCAACTATGAATGCGGTTTAATTATTGAGATCGAGCCACGACTAAAACGCCTTTCCTTTTGAAAATCGGTTCAGTTTTGACAAAGTTATAGGTTTGGGAAAGTTTTGACATAGTTATAGGTTTGGAAAGTTTCGACAAAATTTACAGGTTCGGAAAGTTTTGCCATGAATTTCGAAA
>JAWNNV010000719.1:0-52514 GCA_035044485.1 Scaptomyza reducta | reverse complement strand
CGACTGTACCGCAAAAAATAAAGAGAGAGAGAAATGAGAGTGGGCTTAACGAGAGCGCGTCTTTCGTTAAGTGTTTCGTTAAAACGTTTTCGCAGGTTTTGTGTTGCATTTTAAAGCGCGGAAATTTTTTTGCTTTCATTTAAATTGAGATTATACACACCTTTAGTGTGCTCATACTCATGCGTGTCTGTGTGCACTGACTGTACCGCAAAAATGAAGAGAGAGAAATGAGAGAGCGCTTAACGAGAGCGCGTCTTTCGTTAAGTGTTTCGTTAAAACGTTTTCGCTGGCAAAAATTAGTTTTATGCTGCATTTTAAAGAGTATATTTTGTGTTTTCATTTAAATTGAGATTATATTATTTTTTATATATATGTATTATATATTTAGTATGCACATACTCATCTTTCTGTGTGCACTGACTGTACGGCAAAAATGAAGAGAGAGAGAAATGAGAGAGCGCTTAACGTTAAGTGTTTCGTTACTTATTCATGTGTGTGTGTGTGTGCACTGTCTGTACCGCAAAAATTATGAGAAAGCGCGTCTTTCGTTAAGTGTTTCGTTAAAACGTTTTCGCTGGCAGAAATTAGTTTTATGCTGCATTTTAAAGCGCATATTGTTTGTGTTTTCATTTAAATTGAGATTATATTATTTTTTATATATATTTATTATATATTTAGTATGCACATACTCATGTGTCTGTGGGCGCCGACTGTACCGCAAAAATGAATCGAGAGAGAAATGAGAGAGCGCGTTTTTCGTTAAGTGTTTCGTTAAAACGTTTTCGCCGGCAAAAATTAGTTTTTTGTGCTGCCTTTTAAAGTGCAGATTTGTTGTGTTTTAATCTAAATTGAGATTATACACACCTTTTGGATCGACTGGCGGCTTAAATTGTTGACAATATTCAAAACGCTTTAAAAGAATACGACCAAAACTTAAAATCTCTGCATCGGCACCAATGTCGCAGAGCTCCTGACTAAAACGGATTGCCTCCATTGCCTGTTGCGTGCGTTTTTCTAGAAGAAGACACAAAAGTCTCATGGAAGTGCTTGTAATATAACTGTAAATGTCTTAGTTCATACCCAATTCAAGTTGTTGATGTATTATGACCTCCACCTTGCTCTCCCGGGCGCGATTGATTTGCTGAAGCAGCGTATTGCGATGCGCCTGCAATGCCTCAAAGTAACGATTCATATAGGACTCCACCTGGGCCTGGATGTCATCGCAGCGAGCATTTATGCCGCGTGTAATATCATGCAGTCGTTCAATGGAGTGCTCCGCATACTGGCACAATGGACGCGTTTGTTCCGTTGCCTCAATCAGTTTCTTGCTCACCTGCAGCTGGACAAACGCCTTGGCCACAGGCTCATGGCGATGATTGCGATGCTGCAGCACCAGACAATCCGAGCAAGCTAACTGCAAAGATAGTTAGTGGTACCAATACGTTCTAAAAAGGGTTGACGACTCTCACCTGCTGGCAGGGTAGACAAAAGGACTTCAGCTCGAAGCCATGCACTCCGCACTTGAGCAACAGTTGACTGCTATCGCCCAATCCCAGCTGCTGCTGCTTTTGCTTGCGTGCTCGCCTCAGCTCGATGATATTGCGCATGCGATGATTGGCCGTGCTCCGTTGTCGCTCATGTGCATCCTTGCACAGGGTGCACAGGTTCAAGGTGCAGCTAATGCAATGGTAAGTGGCCTGAAGAAAAGTCTTATTAAAGAAAGAATACTCTAGTCGAGAAATGCCGACTAGACTATACCCTATACTTTACGCATAGAGTCAGTGCTTGCAAGTATGTGTGAGTGTGTGTATGTATACGAGTATAGTGCATACTTGACTTAACTTCAATGATACATATCTCCGGTGTTTCTCATCCGATTTAAATTCAATTTTCACAGATTGTCATTATTTAGTCTAGTGTTTCAAACTGCATCAAAAAGTTTACCAAATTCAAGATTTTGTTGTTATCGATAACATGTGTATATCGGAAACGGGAAGAGTTATCGAAATATATATCAACTCGACTGTTGATGCTGATCAAGAATATATATACTTTCAAGTTTTCCAAATTCAAGATTTTGTTGTTATCGATAACATGTGTATATCGAAAACGAGAAAGTTATCGAAATATATATCGACTCGACTGTTGATGCTGATCAAGAATATATATATTTTTAAGTTTTCTAAATTCAAGATTTTGTTGTTATCGATAACATGTGTATATCGAAAACGGGAAAGTTATCGAAATATATATCGACTCGGCTGTTGATGCTGATCAAGAGAATATATACTTTTCCAAATTCAATATTTTGTTATCGATAACATGTGTATATCGAAAACGAGAAACTTATCGAAATATATATCGACTCGGCTGTTGATGCTGATCAAGAATATATATACTTTATGGGTTCGGAGATGCTTCCTTCTGTCTGTTACATACTCTGCCCCAAAACCATTATACCCTTTTTACCCTTTTTCAATGGGTTCAGCAAAGATTCCTATATTATTGATGCCTTACACTTATTTCATCGCTGCAGAGGGAGCACCAGACGCGCGATATGACATCCTCGCCAGCTTGCAGACGCAGTACCTCAATGCGTCGCACCAGTAGAAAGTTCTGTGGCAACTGCCGCACGCCACCCAAGGCAGGCAGTTCCGTTACGAACTGACAAATCTGACAGTTAATGCAGCGAACGGTTTCTGTCTCAAAGCTGGAGTTGAGGCGCGTGCTGGAGGAGTAGGCCAGGACGGAACGTTTGCCTAGGGACTTCTTGCTGCGCAAACTGAGACTTGTGCCACGCTGCCTGGCCGGCGACACTGTGGCAAGTTCAGTGGGCATGTCTGGAGTGTTGGATATGATGCTGTAACTGGAGCGATCCTCCCAGAGAGCCTCCTCCTTGAAGTTCTCGTTGACCAGGCACTGCAGACAGAACGAGTGGAGGCAGTGCAGCGTGCGTGGATCAGTGTACACATCCATGCAGATGGCGCACTTGAGATCATCCGGAAAAGTGATATAGCTCGTGGTCCGATTCATCGATGGTGAGGCCAGTGGCGTGCCTGCCGGCGATGGCGAGGGACTCCTGGATGCAGTGTCATAGAATTCAGTGCCAGCTGGCGGCAGCAACATCGTATGGAACTCCGGATGCACAGCGCTGTCCGGCGTTGGCGGCGATATGCGCAGCTCCGGCGACGTCTTCAGGCTGAGCACGCGCTTGGGCACGGGGGAACGTCGTTGATTGTTGACACCAGCAGGTGCTAGTGGTGCTAGTGGTGCCATTAGTGGTGGTGGTGCCACAGTTATGTCACTGGCACTGCTGCTGCTCTGCACTGTGCCCGCAGAGGCGCCACTCAGCACATTGTCCAGCATGGATTCTGGTGAAGTGGAGCTGCCGCCGGTGAGGCTGCTGCTGCTGGGATCACTGTTGCTGTCCGCTGCCTGTGTACGCGACCGCCGGATGCAGTTGCTCGCCGGCAGGCGTGGCACTAATTGCGTGTCACACAAAGCCGCCGCCAGCTGTGGTGCAATGCTAAAGGTGAACAGCTGTGGCGCCGACTTGCGACGCAGTGCATCCAAGCTGTCCTGTTCTGGTTCCGGCATTAGCTTAATCTTGCTCGCACTCAACTTGATCTCCATTTTGCCATTTTGAGTATATGCCGTTGGCATCGTTGTTGTTGTTGTTGCTGGAGTTGGCAACTGCATTCGCTCATAGTCGATTAGATTGCTCTTCGAGTGCCGCTTGAAGGTGAGTTTGGTTTGTCGCGTCGGCGAGTTGTTGTTTTTGCTCATTGTTTTGCTTTCCTACTTATGCAATTGGTCTGGTCTGGTCCGGTCTGGTCTGGGTGTAATTTACTGTACTTTAATGCTTCACGTGCTCATTTCAATCAGGTTGACAGCTGCGCGTTCCGTTTTTAACTGTTCATGGCTCAATGCTGAAGCGGTGACCAACGTGTCGTATGCTTAATCTAATTACAAAATAATGTATATACAAACCGAATGTGCAAGCAAAGAAGAAGAGTAAACATGGTTACAATTGGCAATTGTCAGTTGCGTTTTGCATTTCGATTCGCCGATTCGTGAAATGTAGACCAGACAGCAAAATGCCAACTGACAAGTTATTATTGTTCAAATTGATACGATTTGAATCATAACAAGTAAGAATGTTCTAGTCGAGAAATACCGACTAGACTATACCCTGAACCCTATACTTAACGCATAGAGTCAGTGCTTGCAAGTGTGTATGTATACGAGTATAGTGCATACTTTCTCAGCTTCAATACTTAATATCTCCGGTGTTTCTCAACCGATTTCAATAACATTTTCACAAATTGTCAATATTTAGTCTAAGCTTTCAAACTGCATCAGAAAGTTTTCCAAATTCATGATTTTGCTGTTATCGATAACATGTGTATATCGAAAACGGGGAAGTTATCGAAATATATATCGACTCGGCTGTTGATGCTGATCAAGAACATATATACTTTCAAGTTTTCCAAATTCATGATTTTGCTGTTATCGATAACATGTGTATATCGAAAACGGGGAAGTTATCGAAATATATATCGACTCGGCTGTTGATGCTGATCAAGAATATATATACTTTCAAATTTTCCAAATTCATGATTTTGCTGTTATCGATAACATGTGTATATCGAAAACGGGGAAGTTATCGAAATATATATCGACTCGGCTGTTGATGCTGATCAAGAATATATATACTTTCAAGTTTTCCAAATTCAAGATTTTCTTGTTATCGATAACATGTGTATATCGAAAACGAGGAAGTTATCGAAATATATATCGACTCCAGTGTTGATGCTGATCAAGAATATATATACTTTATGGGTTCGGAGATGCTCCTTTCTGCCTGTTACATACATTTGCACAAAACCATTATACCCTTTTTATCCATTTTCAATGGGTTAAGGGTATAAAAATGCTAATCGTCACGAATAGAAGCCTAAGAAATATTTTAAAAACATACTTACAACATAATTACATAACTAATATGATCACAATTCACATAGTTCATAGTTCCCCAAAATGTATGTATGTATGTATGCTTTTTCCAACGCGTAATGTATATATGTATGTATGTATATGTGCACAGACAATGCATAAACACCGAATGAACATCATTTATTTTTTTTGTAATTCAAAGACCATGCACTGTTATCAAAGTGCATAATTTCTTTGGTGTCGATCAACCTGTTACCCTTCGCTCTCTCTCCAGCTCTCTTTCTCTTTGCGCTCTTTCCATTTTGTCTGCGAACGAAATGACGAAGCTTTCACAAAGCTGTTGTTGTTGTTGTTTGTGTTTCTCTCACCCAGCAATTATTCTGAATGGTGGGAGAGCTTTTTTGCCCTCAAACCAAACGCACGCGCTGCGGAGGCCTCAGTGCAATTTGGAATACGATGTGCGTACGTTGTTAACGGTTGTTTTTTTTCTTTTGCCAGTCCGCACTCTTCACAACTCGTAATCCAAATCGGCATCGGTGTGGGTGACGCGTGTTTAGACGTTGTTTTTGGCTTTTAAAGAATCGGTCTGCCGCTGCACAGAATTTACGAAACAGCAAACGTAAAACGAACAACTTTCTATTCGGCTGTCGGCTGTCGGCTTTCGTTTTCGATTCGCTTTTGATTGTCGCTGCAATAACTGTTGTTGTTATTGTTGTTTTCTTGCAAGTGCTACTTTACATTGAGTAATCAGAGTTCTATGTAACAGCAAAAACAACAAAAATAAATATATTCCATTCCACTGTGGTGAACTGTTAGTCTTCTCTCTCACTCTTTTGTGCTCGCTGTGTTTTGATTTTCGTAAAAGTCGCGGCGTGTGTTCATTCTTTTCTTTTTGTTTTGCTTTCGATTTTCAACGTAATTTTTCGGCTACCGGTAAAAATACAACAACAACATGGAAGCGGTAAGCATGACTTAACGAAAAAGCTCGCTTATATTACAAAAGTGTCTAGTAAAACTGATAAAATGTTCAAGGGGGGCGCATTGCGCAAAGGGTTAAAGTCCTCGCTTTGCGTGTGATTATTAATTGTTCTGCGTTTTATCAAAAAAAAAAAAACGAGTTGAGATGATAAGTATAATTAACATTGCCGCCGGATTAACAAGTATTAGCTGCACGTTAACCTTATAAAGCCAAAACCAAAAGTGATAAATGGGTTTCAACCAAAAAACTTTGAAACTTGTATGGTTGGGTTTTTTTTCATTAGATATTTCCCAAGAATCCTACATTGTGTCAGCTTATATTATTTGAAAGATAAGAACCTTTTATTTAACTTCTTAAAACATATATGTCGCAAAGTAAATATTTATTTAATTACAGACAGATGAAAGCTACAGATTTGGAAGCGTTGACTATATCGTCTTTTTGTGCATGATTTTTCTATCCACGGGCACTGGCATTTATTTTGGCTGCATAAAGTAAGTGTTCATCAATAAAACTAATTTAATATTTTTAATAAATTTTTTTCTAAATTTTATTTTTTTTTTCTAAATATGTTTTTTATTTTTTCATCAATTTTTTTTTTATTTTTTTATAAATATTTATTTTTTTTTTTATAATAATTTTTTTTTTTTATAATTTTTTTTTTATGTTTTTATAAATATTTATTTTATTTTTTATAATAATTTTTTTATGTTTTTATAATTTATTTTTTTATAAATATTTTTTTTTTTATTTTTAATTAATATTTTTTTTTTTATATTTTTATAAATATTTTTTTTATTTTTTATAAATATTTTTTTTATTTTTTTCTAATTATTTTTTATTATTTTTTTATAAATATTTTTTTTATTTTTTTCTAAATATATTTTTTAGAAAATCAAAAAAAAGGACTGATGAAATTGAGCCCACCTTACCAACAACAACTACAAACACGGCTAAAGAACTGCGTAAGCATGATTTTGGTTCGGAGAAGATGAGTGAATATCTGTTGGGATCGCGACAGTTAAAAGTCTTTCCCGTTGCCATGAGTCTGATAGCCAGGTGAGAGGAGTTAGCAAATAGTTAAAGCCTACGACTTATCTGTTTTATTGATGCTTATCTGCAGTTATGTATCGGGCGTTACAATACTGGGCACCACATCAGAGATATATAATTATGGCACACAATACTGGTTTATAGCCATTGCCATAATTCTGCAAGGTATCACTGTCTCCTATATCTACATACCAGTATTTGCGGCTCTGCAAGTCGGCTCTTCCTATGAGGTATGTGTAGACCCAGACCTTTTTTTTATCTCTAAACCTGATCCATATAACTTAATGACTCTATCAGCTATGGTGTGTATAGTGTGTGTGTGTGTGTGCACAACAACAAAGTAACAAGTTGTTAAACAAAATCACAGAACGATAAGTATAGACCAGGCTAAATTCGTTGGTGGTCATATATATATATATATGCTGAACGTTAACTAATCTGGCCAATCGCTCAATCAATCAATCTATAAATTACTGATAAGATTTTGATATTAGTTTTTCTGATTGTTATATGTATATTTATGTGAGGATAGGTTTTAATTAGGTATCCAGTGGTATCCAGTTTAAGCGAGAAAAAATAATTTTTAATTCATAAAAAATTCCATTACGTTTTTGATAATCATTTCACTTTAGTTTTCTTTCCCCATTTTTTTTTTTTTACTTTTCTTATATTTTATATATATTTTTTAATTTATTTAATTTTTTTTTTTTTTTACTTTTCCATTTCCGTTTTTGAAAATCTTTTCACTTTAGTTTTCTGTCCACATTTTTTTTTGGGTTTTTTTTTTGTACTTTTCTTATATTTTATATATATTTTTTAATTTTTTTTATTTATTTTTTTTTTTGTATTTTTTTTTGTTACTTTTCCATTTTGCTTTGTGAATTTGTCATCGGCACACACAACAACAACAACAACAAAACTCATCTTGGCCAATTTGTAACCCAAGTGCCAATTGTAGCGCACATTTTAATTAACGATAAAAAGACTTTCGACCAGTGCCGTTCAATATTCAATGGACTTTGAACGCTCACACACACAATAAGTTTCTCTATGATTAATTACAACTAAGATTCGTTCGTTTTCCAGCCACTTGACAGTTGTTATACCCTGAACGCATTGAAAAAGGGTAAAAAGGGTATAATGGTTTGGTGGAAGAGTATGTAACAGGCAGAAGGAAGCATTTCCGAACCCATAAAGTATATATATTCTTGATCAGCATCAACAGTGGAGTCGATATATATTTCGATAACTTTCCCGTTTTCGATATCCACATGTTATCGATAAGAAAAAAATATTGAATTTGGAAAACTTGAAAGTATATATATTCTTGATCAGCATTAACAGCCGAGTTGATATATATTTCGATAACTTTCTCGTTTTCGATATACGCATGTTATCGATAACAAGAAAATATTGAATTTTGAAAACTTTTTGATGCAGTTTAAAACATTAGACGAAATAATGACAAACTGTGAAAATTTGATTGAAATCGGTTGGGAAACATCGGAGTTAGGGAATATTGAAGTTAAGTAAAGTATACACACACATACACATGCTACATATATGGTTCAGGGTATAGTCTAGTCGGGATTTCTCGACTTGTTGTTATATTGTACATGTACCAAAAATTGTAATCGCTTTTACAATTTGGAAGATATAACAAAGTTATATTTGATAACCATCAGATTGAGCATGAATGGGCACTTAATGTTAAGGGTTTATGGTAGTATTAAGCTTTAAAGAGGTTTTTTTTTTATTAGCTTTTGCTTGTTATAAAAATATGTGTATATTTAGTGTTAAAAAGTGTTTTTATTTATTGTATTATAAGTTTGGAAGAGGTTTTTAAGAGCTGTGGCTTAGCTTGTGGCTTATAAAGATATATATACTATATATATTTAATATATATATATTTTATAATTATATATAACTAAGTTTTTAAATATTTTTAAGCAAGTTTGTGTAATTTCTCGAAATATAGCTTTAATTTAAATTACCCTTTGAAACCAAAACCTAACTTTTTTCGAACTTTGCAGTATTTGGAAATGCGCTTCCATTCAGTTATACGCAGTATAGCATCGTTTATGTTTATTTTGGATGAGGTAAGCTTAGTGTAATGGAGTTTTAGCTTTGTGTTTGTTTATTAATTATAAATTTCACATGTTTTTTTTTAGATACTTTTTCTACCATTTGTTGTTTATGTGCCGGCCATAGCATTGAATCAAGGTGAGAAATTCTTCACTACAAAAATATAAATATATATATATATTTAAAACATATGTTTAATATATATTTTTTTTACAGTGTCTGGCATCAATTTGCATGTGATATCGTCGGTGATTGTGATTGTGTGTGTGTTCTATACGTTTGTGGGCGGCATTAAGGCTGTGGTGCATACGGATGCCTGGCAGACGCTGGTCATGTTCCTCTCGGTGCTTGTTGTGGCCGCCTTGGGCACGTATTATGCGAGTGGATTCGAGAAGCTGTTCGATGATGCCAGCAAAGGTGGCAGGCTGATCTTTGGCAATACGAATCCGTCGCCATATGTGCGGCATACCGTTTGGAGTGTGCTCATTGGCGGCTTCTCCTACTGGACGTCGTTCAATGCCGTCAACCAGACGATGGTGCAGCGTTATATGTCGCTGCCGTCGCTGAAACAGGCACGCGCCTCGATGGCCATCTTCACCGTTGGCGTTGCTGCCTTCGTTTCGGTCTGCTGCTATGTGGGTCTGCTGATCTTCGAGAAGTATCAGGACTGTGATCCACTGAGTGCGGGTCTGATAACGCACGACGATCAGTTGCTGCCACTGTATGTGGTGCAGAGCGTTGGACACATACATGGCATGGCTGGCTTGTTTATAGCGGGCATCTTTGGCGCGGCATTGAGTTCGCTCTCTGTGGTGCTCAACTCCACGTCGCTGGTTATACTGGAGGACATTGTGCGTGGCTGCTTTAAGATGCAGCCCAGTGAACGCGCCTCCACGGTGCTGGTGAAGGGCTCGGTTATAGTGCTGGGAGTGGTTGCACTTTCGCTGGTCTTTGTGCTGGAACAGTTGAGTGGCATCCTCAGCATTTGCACCTCGATGACGGCAATTGCGGCGGGCACCACATTCGGTTTGTTCACGCTGGGCATGCTGGTGCCGTGGGCGAATAACTTTGGCACTGCTGTGGGTGGCATTGCGGGCGCCTTGATCGCCGGCTGGATATCCTTTGGCACACAGTTCACCATCGCAGCGGGTCAACTCAACTCCCAGAAGCTAAACATATCCGTGGAGCAGTGTGAGACGAATGTAACGCTGCCCGTGAATGTTTGGGTGGATGAGGAGCAGGTGTTTCCGTTATATCGTTTATCGTATCACTGGATTAATCCCATTGGTGTGGCAACGGTTGTTGTTGTGGGCACGATTGTCTCGCTGCTCACCAAGCCCACCAACATAAGGACACTCAATCCGGATCTAATATCGCCCGTCATACATCGTTTCCTGCCCAAGGAATGCTTTGCTCTTCGCAATCAGCAGCAGCAGCAGACGCAGGCTCAGATCAATCTACTGAATCGCACATAAGAATCGGTTAAATTTTAGTTACAAATACGAATTCCTACAGGACAACAACCGCTACTACATTCTTAAGTAATACTAGTTAAGCTTAACTTAAATCATTTAGTCTAGTTGTCAATTAGTACAAATTGCAGTTCGGTTTCATAAATCTTAAAACATTTTCCTCGATTTATGTAGAAGGTTTCACATGGTACAGGAATTAATGAATCTGCATACAAGTTAATTATGGCATTATTTAATACTTAATAATATTTATGTACTTATTATATATATGATGAGACGTTTCTCTTTTCGGTTCGATTTCAGTTAAACTTATTTCTCTGGCATTTTTGTTTGTTTCATTTTCTCAACTCTTGTCGGCAGACTGTGTCTCATATTCCGTGTGACTTAGCAAGCATTATGTCTGTGATAAAAATGTTTTAATAAATATATATATACTTGTATATATCTTTATATATGTGTAATTGAAATTGTAGTTATTGCTTATTGATATGATATCATATATATATAGTGAGCAAAAAGCGCATATCCTAGCATTATAGCTAACTTATATTAAAGCCTCTAATTTTTGGCCATTAATCACAAAATGAGGGAATACTTTCGTACTTGTACTCCAAATGTCAGTTAGTGCAGCTTTTGTTGCAACAACAAATCCTCCTCCATTATTGCCTTTCGCCGTTCGATTAAGTATTTTCGTAATTGGATGCCAATTAGTATGAAGCATGCAACGCCAGCGCTTACATAACTATTGTAGACAAACTGCTGTGGCAACATTTTGCACCTAAATACCGCATAATCGTCCGGCGTTATGGTGGCCTGAAAGCATGAATGTTAATAGCTATCGAAAGTGTTCCCTGAGTGTTTGACTTACCAGCATAAAACTGGGATTCACATTGTTGCGCCAGCTGAACGAAGCCACCGTAAACTCATCGATGCCCAGTCGATTGACATTGTGGCAGTAGTAGTGTGAGTGCCCGGCAAAGGCTAGCCGCGGCTTGAGCAGTTCGCCCAACATGTCTGTGGCATCCTTGGAGAGCACATGATAACGCTCCCTGTATGCCTCAATGTGAGGCGCATCGTGCTCGTTGCACACCCGGTCCGATATGCGATATGTGGGAAAGTGCTGCATTATAATCGGCTGGCTGTACGGATGACGACGCGTCCGTGCACATTCCGCCACTTGCGGATGTTGCATGCAGTGCAACGTTCTGGAGATATTCTTCAGTGCTGACTCTGCCTCATTGCAGAACATGCAGCCATCGGCCTCCATGGCCATTGAGTTGACCACAACAAAGTGTATTTGCTTAATGGTGTACAAGGTTACCTTGGAGAAGTTGAGATAGTTCTCGAAGCGTGTCATGAAGAATGGATGCATTCTGCAAGGAATATATTTGAAATCTAAGTTGTTTGTAGTTAAAGCAACTGCTACTCACTTATAGTGAAAGCCGACATCGTGATTGCCAACGACACTGATTAGCGGTATGCCCGCGGGTAGATTAAACATCTGTAGATAACGCCACACATATTCCTGGAACTGTTTATCGCTGACCATATCGCCCTCATCGAATAGGTCGCCCAACACGAACACAACATCGGGCTGCAGCAATCGGGATGCAGCCTGGAAGGAGCGTGTCATATGCCACTCGCGGTACAGCTTGTCCAGCCAATGGCCGCGATGTGGTCCCAGCAAATGGGGATCGGCTATGACCATTGCCCGCAACGGATCATCCACATACTTCTTGCGCCGTATCTCGGGCCATTTGCACTTTTGCAGGACCACAAAATCGGCAACGTACTCGCAAAAGATTAGCGCACACAAAATGATTACAAAACAAGCGTAAAGCCAACGCATTTTGTTGTTATTCAATAATATTTATCACCTGCCGGCGAATTAAAAAGAGGCTAAAACGCAACTACAAACCGTAGGGCTGGCAAATATGTCGCGTACCAGGGATGCATCGCTATCGATAAATCGATTATTGTTACTGTTGCCGCCTTGTGACAATCGCAATTGCAAGTTTGTATTTAGCTGGTTGAAAGAAAAAACGTAAGAAAAACATTGTTATTTGGACACTCAGTAAAAAAAGGTTGCTAAATATAAGCGCACAAAATGATTACAAAACAAGCGTAAAGCCAACGCATTTTGTTGTTATTCAATAATATTTATCACCTGCCGGCGAATTAAAAAAGAGGCTAAAACGCAATTACAAAATGTAGGGCTGGCAAACATGTCGCGTACCAGGGATGCATCGCATTTTTGCTTAAATAAACATAATATTTAAATTATTACGAATGCTACATAGTTATATTGCTTGAGTTATATTAATTTTTTATAAATTTATTATTTTCAACCCGCTATTTTGCCATCGGTTAAAAGTTGTATAAACGAAATGCAACGCCTATCGATAAATTGATTATGGTTAGAGTTGCCGCCTTGTGACAATCGCAATTGCAAGTTTGTATTTAGCTAGTTGAAAGAAAAAACGTAAGAAAAACATTTGTTATTTGGACACTCAGTAAAAAAGGTTGCTAAATATATTTAGCACTATTGCCATATGTTACACAACATCAAATACAGTAAATTCGAACACAGATTATCATTTCTTTGGAATGTGTTACTACTAAAAGAGATCATAGAAATAGTTTAAGCCTTGGCCCAGCTCCCAAATGGAGATACCAACACCCAGCTCCTGAGCCAGTTTGATGCGCTCATGAATAGAGTAAAGAGTTGGATAAAACACCATGTGACGACCGGTTTCAGTTCTTAAAGACGATTATGATTAGCTAATTGTTCAGGTATGTAAATGACATGGCAAAACTTACTTGATTTCAAAAAAGTTTTCCACATCGCGCTCATCATTGCTTAGTGGTTTCTTTAGTTGCCTAACCAGCTCCAAGTATGGACCAAAGGTTATGGCACTGCCGCCATCAGGCGTATAATCATTGCCATACATATTGAAGCCCATCAGGATTTTGGAACGCTTTCGCTCCATGTCATGGCAGCCATCTGGCGCAATATGATCTATGGCACTGCGCATCCAATAGAGAGGTGCATTGGCCCCAGGTCGCTGCACACTGGAGAAGTCATAGGTCATCAGCGAGAAGGCATAGATATACTTGTACAAACGATCCATGTGCCGCTCACTAAACAGATTCGAGGTATCCCGTCGCTGGGGCGGAATAACTAATATCAAACGTAATTGATGCTTCTTCAGATCCTTGGCTGTGTTTTATAAAGAGATTACATTATAAATATAGGTGATATAGTAAGAAGTAGTTTACCCATTTGCAGCACCAAGGTGTAAAGGATCTTATCATCGATGCGGCTAGCGATTTGTGACCATACCTCCAAAATGATACCATCGAAGCCATGCTCCTTGCAGGCCTGAATCACCGCTTCATTTAGCTTTGTGCGTTCGATTTCTTCGCTCAAAAGCAATTTAATAGCTCGATCGGTGAAGTGATCGAATATAACACGCGGAAATACTATACAAAAGAGTAGAAAATATATGGTTAAGTTCATAACTAACACAGGCTGCAGTGTTTGGAGCACCTTTAACTGTGCGTTGCTGAACTTTTCCCTTGCGCCGGACATCACTTAGCCAGCCGGCGTCGATGTCATGGGTGCCGGCCACAACATATTGGCCAAATTGCTTCATTACCTGCAGCCAGACGGGTGATATGATGTCAAACTTCTTGGCGAATATCTTGGCCACATCGTAACCATGCGTGTTCCACTGAAAATATCAATGGTAATTGTTTCAAGGACTTGCGCAGTGTGCCGCAGTCAATACTCACTGGAGTTACATAGCCGAGAACAGTGCCATTGAAATGTCGTAAGGCCGTGTCCTTGTAGTATGCTTCATTGTGCATTACGATGTCCTTGGACAAGGGTTGCGGCGATATCAAGTTCAAGCCAAACACATCATTGTCCTGCGGCCCACTCAAAAACTTGGGTGTCTTGTGTTTGTTTTTGCCCTTGCTGTCTGGCGATAAAGTGCACAAAGCGTTTTGGCAGCTGAGCAGGATGCAGCAGGCAATGAGTGCACGCATTTTACAACCACAGATTGGGAACACTTAAATATTAAAACATAATTATTGTTCAACTTAATTAAATTGCGAATGAAAAACTACAACAAAACACGTACCTGCAGACACAACTGAGAAGCCGGCAACAGAACTGCGTCGATATCGATAACAAATTTACGCATCTTTCGATTGACATCAAAACTGTTTAATCAGCTGTTTTCACTTTGCAGCGTTTCCACAGAATGGCAATTTCTTTAGGCCTTTATTCAAAAGTGAATAATTCATACTTTCGGATATGCATGGCTAAGGTATTCTCGACTAAAACCGGCTAATAAATCTTAGTAATTTATTAAAGTCGCATATTTGAAACGTTTGCATGCATTTATGTATACATTTGTATATAATAGTTATATTTAAAAGCTTACATTGTATAAATAAGGGAAAGGGAGAGGGGGGTTATCAACATAATGCTGTTTGGCTTAACATCAAAAATATATAAAATTATACTAAGTGCATAAACTAAACAGTTAACTAAATAGTACAATCAAAAAATAGCCAGAAAACTAAAAATAAAAAATTGATTTAAAATATTTAACATAGGGGCGGGCTACGTATATATATATCATATATATATACCAATTATTATAAATTGTTATTAAACATTATTATAATCGTAATCATTTCATTATGCATAATAGCACTATTTGTTGTATAATGTATGTAATTTGTTTATATATCTTTATCAGACAAGTACACGCATTAGATCGCCAGCAGCTGATGTGCTGCCGGGCGTCGAGCTGTTGCTCTTCCAGGGATTGCTGCTGCGACTGGCTTCGGCAACAGCAACAGCGGCAGCAGCAGCAGCAGCTGCTTGTAAATTGCTGCTGTCGGACAGGGTGCGAAGTAGTTGTTTCTTCAGCAACTGTTGCTGCGGGCTGGGACTGCCAATAGCATTCAGTTGCAATGGTAAATGCATAGGTCGCGGACGCAGCAATTGCCGATAGCAGTTACTGTTGCTGCTGCTGCTGCTGCTGTTGTTGTGTAGCATTGTGTGTCGCTGTTGCTTCAACGCCAACAATTTGCGTCGCCTCTCATAGAAACTATGCATGCGCTGATTCTCCACCAACAATTGTTGCTGCTGTTGCTGCTGTTGTTGCTGTTGTTCGTTGGCTTCGTTGTGTTCGGCCATGGCTGGTGGCTTCAGCTTGCCCGAGAGCAACTCATTCAGGCGCTTCACTGTCATGCTCACACCATTGCTGTGCTGATTGTTGTTGCTGCTGTTGTTGCTGCTGTTGCTGTTGTTGCTGTTGTTCCTAAGCAGCGCCCGCTTGTTGCAACGCAAACGCTCCTGCTGTATGACGCTGCCTTTTTGCGCATATATGGTCTTGCCGGGGCAGGCATTACGTGGCAACATTGCTGTTGTTGTTGTTGCATTACCGTTACAATTGACGCTCGTCATGGGCAGCGGTGGCGGCGGACGCGCCAAGGTGCCCACAACGCCGCTGCTGCCATTTAGCGAGAGCAAACTGTTATTCGCCTTGCGCGTCATCAGCAGATTCTTGCGCAGTGTGGCGCCCATGCCGTTGGGCAGCTTGACCAGGCCAAAGGTGTTCATGGCGAGGGGTCGGGGCGGACCGGAGTAGTGGGTCATGTTGAAGTAGTTGCTGGCATCATCATGGTATTTGGCATTGGCCAATTGGCGATGTGGTTGTGCTTGAAAACTGCACTCAAAGCTATTATATGGATTTGTGTTGCTGTTGTTGTTGCTGTTGTTGGTGGCTTGTAGTGGTTGTTGTTGTTGTTGTGGCTGGTTTTCCAGCTTGACAGTCTTTGTGTGGTTGTTGGCTTCCGCGCAAACAGTCTCCAGTTTCGTAAAGTCCAAATCGCCTAACTCATCGTTGAAATAATTGGGTGCAACAGCTGCTGTTGCTGTTGTGGCAGCAGCAATCTCATTGTTGCCCGTTGCTGCCTGCAACACGTTCACATCGCAATTGTCATAGCCCGCTTGGTTTAGGAACTCGGCAATGACCTGCTGCTGGCTCTGCTGATCCAGCACGGATACCTGATTATTGTCCGTAATCTCATAGATAATACTTGGCAGTATCATGTGCTCGTCGGCAACAGTTGTTGCCGTTGCAACTGTATCGTCGGTCAGCGAGGGTACATTGTAGACACTGAATTGTGCCACTGCCTCCTCATTGAGTTCCTGCTTCAATTGCTGCTGCTGTTGTTGCTGTTGTTGTTGCTGCTGCTGTTGCTGATCTGCCGCCTGCTGCTCGAGCAATTGTTGCTGCTGATAGATGAGCTGTTGCAGTTGCAGTGTTTCAATGGCCGTCAACTGCGTTTGCTGATCCTGCTGATCCTCGCCATACAACTGTTGTTGCTGCTGTTGTTGCTGTTGCTGATAGAGTGCCGTTGCATAGTCAGCTGCATCGGCAGCATCATCGTAACGCAAACGTTTTGTTGCTGGTGCATGTTGATCCGCAGGCAGTTGCAATTGTTGCTGCTGCTGCAACTGTTGCTGCTGCTGCAACTGTTGCTGCTGCTGCTGCGGTTGTGAGGTGTCCAATGCGCTCTCATCGAAGGGTATATCCGATTCGACATTGTTCAGTATCTCGTTAATGAACTTGCTGTCGAGCATATCATCCAAAGTCAGCGATATCGAATTGTCATCCGATGTATTATGTATCGGCAATTGCTCCTCACCAACAGCAGACAGTTCAACCTGTTGTTGTTGCCGTTGTTGCTGCTGCAACTCCACTTGACCCGTTATGGAGGAGACGGCTTTATCCAGTTCACTGAGCTGCTCGTATATCGGCGCCAATTGCTTGGCAGGCTTGCTGCGATGGTGTGTTGTTGCTGTTGTGGCATCAGCAATTGTTGCTCCTTTCAGCTGCAAGAAAATGAAATTAGTTTCAAATGTTGTCAATGTTAATGCCTTTCAACTTAATAACAACAGCCAGCCCAGAGACAACTGCTCGATTGTTGTTAAGTGCAACGCTACCTTCTTCTTTGTTGTTGGCTGTGGCTCTTCGTGTTGCGCGGGTTGCGGAGCTGGTGAATAATTGATGCCAAACTCATTACCATTGCTGGCAACATTAGGTGTTGTTGGCAACGAACACGACGAATTCGACGAGGAGGAGTATACGGTGACTGCAGCTGTTGTCACAGGCTCATCCTTGATTGTAGCTGTTACAGCAGCAACTGTTGCTGTTGCTGTTGCTGCTGCAACTGTTGTTATGGCACTGCTCTTTTTGGAACTACCGCCGATCTTGTGATGCAAATCGGAATGATGGCGATTTTTCGATGATTTGGAACGCGAACGACTCGTGCTATTGTTGTTGTTGCTGTTGTTGTTGTTGGTCTTTGAGGAACTGCTACTCTTGCTGCTGCTTTTGTGACGTGATGAGGATGAGCTGCTCGGCGGATGTGCCACATTGTTGTTGTTGTTGTTCTGTACAGTTGCCAGTGTGTTGATGGAGCTGCCGGAACTGCTCGATGTTTGTGTGTCAGCGGGTGAACCCACCAATTCCGACGACTCGCGACCCACATCCGGACTATGCTCTGCCGCTGTGGAACGCGTTTCACTAACGGTGCTCGTCCACTTGTTGGGCGTCGTCTCCCAGACGCTGGGATGATGCAGCGCCACGTGATGGGTGAAGCCGGCTCGGACATAGCTCTTGTTGCAGATGTTGCACACGATAAGATTACGTGACGCCAGCTCGGGTATCATGTCATAGTAGGACATGTCGGCGGCATTTAAGCGCTGCACCTGAACCACATGTGCCGGCTGTCCAGCTGCTCCGGCGTTGCCCGTCCGACCACCACCACGCAAATGTTGCTTCTCGGCGGCGCGCAGCTGTTTAATCATCTTGTCCAGATCGAAGAAATTGTGCCACTTCTGGCACTGCATGGCGGCCAGGGGTGAGGGATTGAAGGTCGATGGTGCCATCATGTTGCCCAATTGTGCAGCAGCAGCAGCAGCAGCAGTACCAGCACCAGCAACTCCGCCGCCAGCAATTGCATCTGCTTTGGATGAAATGGTCATAGTTGTAGCTGCTCCTCCTCGTTTTGTGCTTGTTCCTGTTGTTTTTGCTGTGGATAACGGCGCTTTAGAGTGCTTTGTTGTTGTTGTTGCTGCTATTCCGTTGCTGTGCTCTGCATAAATTAACGCTGCGGCCACATCATTCATGGGCATTGTTTTTGTTCCTAACTGTTAAATGATGCCAACTGAGCGCAACTGAGAGAGCGTAAATCCAGAGAGAGAGAGCGAGAGAACGTAAGCGAGAGCGTAAGGCAAATGTAGAAGCTGCGCTGGCGGGCAAAATGTTGATGAGGGTAGACGGCAAACGAAGAGCTAGCTTGGCGACGCCACTTTCATTTTTTTTTCTGGAAGAGCAAAATGAATAGATGAGAGCATAGAAATTTAATAATTTACTACGACGCAAGAGTTCAAAAGTCACGCGCACAAACTTCCGCATACAAAGAAAATGTAAGTAACAATTTATCTTTATCCTTCTCTCTCTTGCCCTCCCAAAATACAGTTAGAGAACATGAGAAGAAAAAATACACTTTGATCCTACTGTTTATTCATAAACATTACTTACAAAAATTTGAAAACTTTTTAATGTGCACGCAACTTGACAATGAATCTTAATAAAAACTGCGCAACATAAGCATGAAGTAATTCGGCCAAAAACAATGGAAGTCCATTAACAATTTAAATGTTATAAACATAAAACGCAAGCAAAAAAAATATGGCAATCAAAAACATATTTTACACAAAATAAAAATATATAAAAAAAATTTTAAAAAAATAACACACCTTTAAACATAGTTAGAAACATATACTTATGAAGTGTTAAAGAAAAAACACTCATTAATATTTGAATGTTCCTACAACACTGTGTTTACACACATTGTTGGGACACATGTCGCCGTGCATTTTATGGCAACCAAAACAGCTGACCGCTGCGGCCGTCAGGGGAAAATGCAAACGTAGTAAGCGAGTTGGCAGCGCCGGCGACACCAACACAAATGCAAGCTATGGCTATCCCACTCGCACTTGTACGCAAAAGGTACACTCACCCAACCAACAAACAAAGCCCGATTGAAAAACTATGCACACAAATAATTGTTAACTTTTAGCACAGCATTTAAATTGTCACTTTACACATTCTAGATTTCACTTACATGTGAATTAACGTTAACACAATTCCATTGTGTTCACTCGGCTTGCTGTTAAGCCAATTTTCATTCGACTTGCCGTCGCCAGAGTTGTCAACGCGTTTGCTTATCAAATTCATAAAATTCCGCATCCGCGCAGAGGAAACCGATTGTTTGCAATTTTTACAATTATTTAGTTATTTGCAAGTTTGCACGAATTGAGTTACCAGTGCTTAAGCCTTAAGCTATTATTTACATATATTTTAAAAAGTATTTTCATTGAATTTGCGGCTGGCAGAATCTTTCTGCTTTGCAACGATTGCAACACTATCGATGTTATCGGCCTGTAGAGCGCGCTGTTTAAAATCTTAAAGAGTGATAAGCATCTGTTGTATGTTTGTTATTATTTATTTTAAGGCGCTTTAAATTGTGTCTAAATCTAAACATACAATGAGTATATTATACAGCAGCCTCTTTGAGTTAAACGAAGACTTTAACTAAATCTCTGGAAATGTACGTATAAAAATGCCATAAATTAAACCGGTTCCTGAGCGCAAACAATTAACATTTATAACTAAGAAATTTTTAGTTTTACTAGAGACTAACGCGCTTTAGCTTTGTTTGTTCATTTTCTGCTTAAGCAGTTTGAACTCGGGCTCCCACACGATATTGTTAACGAATTCGCCTACCAAATAAAATACTAAACTTAAAGCCACCATGCCGGCGAGCATTAAATACCGCAATACCATGGGCAGAACTTCAAGCAAGGGATAAACCCACTGACCGCTAAAATACCTAACAATATGCACCCAAATGATGTAGAGAATCATAAAGGAAACGTTGCCAGTAATGCCGGCCAAGCGGCTGGGATATTGTCGAAAGCAGGTGAACAAATCCATAATGGCCAAAAGCGCAACATTTGTGTGCACAACGTGATTCAGCCAGCTGCAAAGTTCAAAATATGACAACCGACTTTTACTCAAGCACAAATCAAACAAACTTACCTGGGAAAAATGGCGTCGAGTGCCTCAGGAAAGATGAGCTCCCGATCCCAGAGGTAAATGACCCAGAAAGAGATGCAAACATTGTGCGCAATGGGGAAGGCAAACGTGGCGAATACGTAATCACGCAGCTGACGCAGGCAGGACTTTGGAGCCAGTGTGACCGTATTGTTGCCGAAGAGATCGTTGAGCAGTGCTGCACTGTGATAAAAGGCTTGGAGTATGACATCGAGGAATGTCAGATATTTGAATTTGCCACCCCAACGCGTTTTCAGCTCCTCCTCCTCCTGCAGCCCCGCCGGCCAGTGCAGCTTGAACATGTAGTAGTAGATGCCATACGAGAATTGTGCCGCTGCCAGCAGATGCACCAAAAAGCGTAGATAACTAAATGCGCCACTCGTGTAGGCGTCGTTGCACGTTTCCAGTCGAGCGTGGTTCGCTTGTGCGGCTTCTCTGACGGCGTTGAACTCACGTTGTTGTTTCTTACTCTTTGCCATCGTTTAAATAATATATAAAGCAGTTAGACGCGGCGTTTTGCTGATTGCGAAACCAGGGATGCAGCGCAAGAACATGTGTATTTGTTTACATTCGGTTTGCGGTAGACATAGAGTGTTTAAAATACAGAGTGGAATACAGAGCTGTTAACTTGCATAGACTCGTACAGACGCGGCGTTTTGCTGATTGCGTAGCCAGGGATGCAGCGCAAGAACATGTGATTTGCTTACGTTTCGCTTACAGACATGGAGTTTTTACTTAACAGAGTGGAATACAGAGCTGTTAATTGAAGAGACTTGTACATGATTGTTCATAGACTTAAGGTCGGCCAAAGTTACGAAAGCGCGCTGCATCCCTTAAAGCCAACCAGCTGCTTAGGTATTGATTTTTATCTGATTTTTTCTTCTAGTAATGATTGTTTTATATGCGCTGATTTTAAAAATGCTCATTTTTTGTTGGTTTGATGTGCTGAAATTGTTAAATATGTGTATATATACATGCATAAATTTGTATTTTATTTCAGTTTATATTTTAAAAATTTAAAAATATAATTCGCAAAGAATTCCAATCAGCTGGTTGGCAGATACATAAGTTTGCACAATAATTGGTGTACCTTAAAAAATATAAAGAGTTGTATTAATTATATATTTTTATATATCGAAAAAATATGTAGTAAAATAGCTTATCTTTTATATCTTTAAAGTTTCGCCTCTTCTTAAGATGTCCTGTCCAGCGCAGTTTGACTCGCAATGAAAACAGAAAAAATTTTAGTAAAATAAAAGCAAATAAATATTGAAATAAAAACGTACCACGGCTGCATAGCAGCCCTGCGATGGCCATGCTTCCAGGGTCGTCCTGCCACATCCTTCTCTGGTCATACATATGGGTTATGTCAGCTAGGGTCATCCTTCTATGGCCATTCTTCGTCCTGCTGGGAACACGGACACATCCTTCATCCATCTAAGGTCGGCCAGATATTCAGAGATTTCCTGCTGGGGTCATCCTTCTGGGGCCGTTTCACCATCTGGTTCAAGCCTAAAAATTTAAATATTTCTATTTATTAGGCATATTTTGTGAATGGGTAAATTCCGTGCCTGGATCAGGTCTTTATCCTGCTGGGATCATCCTTCTATGGTCATCCTGCTGGGAACATCCTTCAATTTTCATTTATCTACGCTCGGCCGGAAATGGATTTTCTTCTGGGGACATCCTTCTGGGGCCGTTTTAACATCTGGTTCAAGCCTAAAAATTCAAATATTTATATAAGTTATATTTATTAGGCATATTTTGTGAATGGGTAAATTCCGTGCCTGAATCAGGTCTTTATGCTGGGGATATAGATCATCCTTCTATGGTTATTTCGGGAACATCCTTCAATTTTCATCTATCTACGCTCGGCCGGAAATGGATTTCCTTCTGGGGTCATCCTTCTGGGGCCGTTTTAACATCTGCTTCAAGGCTTAAGATATAAATACAATACATATTTATTTAATATATGTCATTAATTATATTTATTTTCTTACCATTTATGTTGCCAACAAGGTGTGCCATCTTCGGATACATACGTTTTTGTGGCCTTGTATGTGTATGCGTGAGACAAGCTCTCAGACAGTTAGTTCCGTTATACTTGTTGCGACTTCCTTAACATTATTAATGGCTATGCCTGTTAACTGATTAGTGGGAGATAAATCTAGCCATTAAGTGCACTTGTCGAACTTTGGTGTTGGTTTTGATACCTTAGTTTAGAGCGCAAAGCAGCAAAGAAAATATTTGCAAACTATCCTTGTTGAATCCTTTTATGTATGCATAGTTTTTCATTGTCTTTAAATAGGTCAAGTGACAACTCTATTTACATACTCGTTGGCTCATTTAACAGAGTTGACATTAACATTTGGCTCATTTAACAGAGCTAACATTAACATTTGGCTCCATTACATTCTCTCTGATTACATTCTCTCTGCTGTTGATTTGGCTCATTTAACGAGTTAACATTAACATTAACATTTTCTGTTAAGCAAAAAGGCGTACTATATTCCATTACATTCTCATTGCTGTTTTCCACTCTTGTACTTTTACATACTCGTTGATTAACATTAACATTTATCAGTGTTAGACATTAACAGCCAGAATGGGCGAACAGCTGTTGATTGTTTTGATTACAGTAAAATAATTGCGCAAAATTGTTAAGAATGCTGAGAAAATTATTGTTTCATACACAACAGGTGAGTGTTCTTTGTTTAATAATAACAAACAAACAATAAAGTGAATTTTGTTTAAGTTGAAATGCCTAGCTGTGCGTCAGTTGGCCACAAAGGCAACGCAGCCAAAGTTGGTGAATCTGGAACAGGCGCACATAGAGGAAGCCATCAGGCTGGAGCCCGCGCTGTCCATTTACACGCCGGAGCTGTGGCGGCGAGCGCATGAGACGTTCCAGAATCATGGCCTCGAGACCGTTAGCTTCTTAAGGATTGTGACCTCAAATCCAACGCTCCTGAAACGCACGCCGGAACGCATTGTGAACAGTTTGGAGATCTGGCGCGCCTGTCAATTCGGAGAGCATCTGTTGCACTTGCTGCTAACCAAATACCCAGAGCTGCTCGACGTGAATGATGCCCATCAGCTGCTCTCATTATCCGCATATCTAAGGAGTCGCGTTTCCACCAACAAAAATGTGTGGAAACTGCTGATGAATAGTCCGGATCTGTTGGAGCAGCCGGAACAGACTATGGAGCAGAAGTTCAACTATATGTTTGATACAATGCGCATCGAAGTGCCAGAAATAGTCAAATCTTCCGCTCTCTCCCTGCCCTTTGAGGAGCTGCGTTGTCGTCACATGTTTTTGGTGCGTTTGGGCTTGTTTAAGCCTCGGGCTCTGAAGGCCGATCCCGATGAGCCGACCACGAACCATAGGCTTTATCAGATAACGGATACGTCGGAGAAATCCTTTGCCACAAAAATATGTCACGTCACGCTGCCCGAATACGAGGCATTCAAGGAGTTGTTGGCCCGCGAACATGAACGCAAGACGCGAAAACGCAAAAATGAGGATCAGTTCAGTGATGACGAAGAAGAAGCTTAAATTAAGACACTGATTAATGATTATTTAAATATAATTGTATTTAAATTTTGTGTGTTTTCTGTAAAATAATTTTATTTTGTAATTTGAAATTGTAACAGCGTACCTGGCTTGACCCAACGAGTATGTAAATTATGAGCCAAAAATGGTGGGCGTGCTATTTTCTGTTAAACTCCCCATGATCACTTACGGACTTGGGCTCGTGTTAAGTGAGCTGTTTATGTTTGAAATTGTAACAGCGTACCTGGCTTGAAAGCAGACCCAACGAGTATGTAAATAATGAGCCGAAAATAGCACGCCCACCTTCTGTTAAACTGCCCATGATCACTTACGGACTTGGGCTCGTGTTAAGTGAGCTGTTTATGTTTGAAATTGTAACAGCGTACCTGGCTTGAAAGCAGACCCAACGAGTATGTAAATAATGAGCCGAAAATAGCACGCCCACCTTCTGTTAAACTGCCCATGATCACTTACGGACTTGGGCTCGTGTTAAGGCAACTTTTTATGTTAGTCAAATATTTTCATATTTGCTTCTTTGCTTCTTCTGGGCCTGCCGCCATGTGAATTTGTTTTTGTTTTCATTATGGACTGTTTTGTCGTATGTATTTGGCACTATCTGTTTGCTAAAAAACCGAATATGTATGTCTGTATCAGATAATGTCACTCATGTTTGAAATCATCTGTTTTAATTATGGAAATTGGCGCTGTTTGATTCGTTTTGCATTGCTTTAGCAAATTAGCAAGCACATAGAACTAAAAGTCAAAAACTGACAATCTCAAGTTCTGTGAGCAATGAAGTATGGCAACAAGTAATCTTTGTCTCATGCATCGCACACTTTGTGAATGAGTTAGCAAAGCAGATTAAGTACTTATTCCCTTCCCACGAGCTCCAAATAGCAGCGACGTTTTCTGTTAAGCAAAAAGCTGTACTGTTTTCCACTCTTGTACTATTACATACTCTTTGAACAGACCAGCACTGTTAAGTTAGCAGCGCGTATACATGTGAATGGCAAATCGGTAACATCTTCACCGTATGGGTGGCACTGGGGGAGTTTTATTCAAAATTTAACTAAAATTAAGTTTTTTTGTGCAGATTTCAAGTCAATTGGCAAGATTACAGCAGTTACAACTCTATGACGCTCTCCCAGTGCTGGACGCAGCGTATATAGTTACAAAGGAGCGCAGAGAAAACGAAAAACGGTTCACGCTTACTCATTGCTGCGAGTTCATGAAAGGATGTCGGGTAATCCTTTTGACAGCGAGGACGAGCCGAGCGCCGGCAGTGATGAAATTCTCGAGGGATTTCTCTGTCCGATATGCCGCGCCGACCTGAAGTCCATCGACTTCCTGACCCAACACTTTGCGCGCCAGCACGCCGGGGACGAGGATGCGCTGACGAACGTCTTCAAGGACATATTCGCCAAAGCCAAAAAGAAGATCCTCAACAACTTCGACGATGGCGCACAGGCAGCAGCAATGCCAGCAACGGCAGCAGCAACGGCAGCCGGAGCAAGTGCACCCAGAACCCAGCTAAATATCTACAATAATGCGAAACAGAGCGTTGGTGCGGAACGCTCCTACTTGGAGTACTTTCAATCCGTGCGCAATCCGCGCCTGGAACGCTATGCGAGCGAAACCAACAAACTGATTATACGCTTGCATCGCCTGTTGAAGGATTTGCCCACGGATGCAGTGCAGCGCAAGCAGCACGAACAGCAGACAGTGCCCTGGCTGGACGGCAGCTCCGTCAAGCTGTGCCCCAACTGCGCCAAGAGCTTTCGCTTTGCGCGCCGCCAGCATCATTGCCGGCTCTGTGGCGGCATCATGTGCAACGATTGCTCCCGCTTCCTCCAGCTGGAGAATGCAAGTAAGTGAACCAATGGATATACTAACTAACTGATGGCTTGAATGATCGTTTGGTTGCAGTGCAATTGGCCAGCTTGTCGACGTCACGGGGCGAGCCACTGCAGCAGATGCAGCACCATGAGGATCGGGCCATACGCCTGTGCCAGCATTGCTTGTGGCTGCTGGACACACGCCAGGACATGCACGAGAGCCGCACCTGCCGGCCGCTGCTCGCCCAGGTCTACGAGGAGATCAGGCAGCTGCACAAACAGGTTACGCCCGATCTGGACATGTATCTGAAGATTGTGAACAGTTTGCATGAGGGCGAATCCGTGTTCACCATTGCCGATGCGGGCGCCTTGCGGGGCAAGATCGGTCAGGTGGCCGAGAGGATTGATTTGCGCAGCAAGCGCATCCTGACCATCCACTCGGAGCCGGGCAGCCGGGAGGAGGCGCTGAAGAAGGCAATTCGCTTGGGTTGCGTGCAGGCGATTAAGGAGCGGATGCTGTCACTGCCGCCATTGCCGGACGAGGCGCTCATTGGGCAGATTCAGGTGCGCAAACGCATGGAGACCGAACAGCGCATCGCTACGGAGAAGCGCATGGCCACGGAGGCGCATGAGCGTTGTGGAGCGGCAGCGCAATCGGGCGCTGGCCTAGAGACGCGCAGCTTTGCCCAAGGCGTAAGTCCAATCCATGTTTCTTATTGGAATTCCAATTAGATTTCCAGTCTTTCCAGTCTGATTTGAAATCGTTGAACAATTGGTCAGCGCCGCAGGCATCCAGCACAGCGTCGAGCGTCGATGATCCGCTGATCGAGCAGATCAACATTATCAAGGGTTACATTAAGCAGGCGCGCCAAGATCTAAACTCCGATGTGGTGGAAACGCTGGAGGTGAATTTGAGGGAATTGCAGCGCGAGGTGTACGAGAGACAGCGGCAGAGAACGCCGCAGCTGGACAGCTAGACATGCCTATAAGTATGCATGTACGTATAACACGTACGTCATTTTTCATATACACATATGTATGCATGTATGTATGTATGTGTATTCATTATACGCTTTTGACTAAATAAATATTAAAACTGTTTTTCGGCTCGTGTATATATATGTATACATATACATGTATGTATGTGTATTACTAAATAAATGTTCAAACTGTTTTTTCGGCTGGTGTATATATATGTATACATATACATGTATGTATGTGTATTCATTATACGCTTTTGACTAAATAAATATTAAAACTGTTTTTCGGCTGGAGTATATATATGTATACATATACATGTATGTATGTGTATTCATTACACGCTTTTGACTAAATAAATGTTAAAACTGTTTTTCGGCTGGAGTATATATATGTATACATATACATGTATGTATGTGTATTCATTACACGCTTTGGACTAAATAAATATTAAAACTGTTTTTTCGGCTGGTGTATATATATGTATACATATACATGTATGTATGTGTATTCATTATACGCTTTTGACTAAATAAATATTAAAACTGTTTTTCGGCTGGAGTATATATATGTATACATATACATGTATGTATGTGTATTCATTACACGCTTTGGACTAAATAAATGTTAAAACTGTTTTGTTCGGCTGGTGTATATATATGTATACATATACATGTATGTATGTGTATTCATTACACGCTTTGGACTAAATAAATATTAAAACTGTTTTTTTCGGCTGGTGTATATATGTATGTATATATTTTGTGCTTAAGACTTTATGTGAATTACGTGCGAAAAAAATGCAAAATGCTAAAATGTCACTTATAAATTTTTAAAAAACTTTTATACCCTTCGAAAGATTATTGTAAACTTAGGACTTTAGACCCACAGCAGCAATCAGAGATTTCACTTTGGCTGTATAGGCTTCTTGGGCATCGCCGCTGGTCATTCCCTTGAGCTTGTTCCAGGCCTCCCATTTGGATTTGCCCTTAAAGTCCAAGAAACCGGGTTTTTCTGTGCATTATACAAAAGTCTTAGGTTAATTTTTTTCACATTTTTCACTTTTTCTTTGTTTTTTTTTACCTGTATTGCAATCGCCCACGTTGGCCTGCTTGAACAAGCCATAGAGTTCCAGTAAATCGTTATCAGAGGGTGTGGTGTTCAAGTTTTTAATATCCTCGACGGCTTGGTTAAATTCCTACAATTAGTTAATAATTAATTAAATATTTATATATATATATTTCACACCTTTTACCTTTGCCATGATTACACTAGTCAATTTTCTCTACTGTAGTGTTCATTACTCTTGGAAACGCCGATAGTTCCCAAGAGAGTGGCACTGTTAGCTTAACAGTGGCAGGGCTGCCAGCTTTGGGCAATACGAACATTTTATGCTTTAAATATGCCTATTATTGAGTTATTTTATATAATAATGCCGACTTAAATATATATTAAATATTTAACTTGATCACCAACGGGCATTTACATAGATACAGGCAAAAAAAAATTGACTTGGCGCTAAAACAGCCAACGTAACAGCACTGGCTGTTAACAGTCTCCAAACAGTCTCTTAGCAGCTGAACTTTGTTTGCAGCTGTTATTCCGCGTTTAACTGGCAAAGCGAACGGACGTGTCATTGCGTGGGCGTCGTCGTTGTTTGTAAAAAATCGAAATCAAAACGCAACAAAATATTTAATAATAGCTGGCAATACAACAACAAAAGCGTGTGCGTGTTAAATAAGTGCAGTGTGGTGTATTGCTCTCAAATAAAAGTGATCTTCTCAATAATCGAGAGCGCATTACGACAAAAATCAAAGAGAAAGTGCCAAAAAAAAAAGAAATAAGTAAAACCAACAAGCGATTTGTTATTGCTAGAAATTCTTTGTGTTGTGTTCTTTGTTGGTGTGTTCTTGTTGCTGTATCGGCGCGCAACGCGTTGCTTATGCAAATGTGGTATGATTATGACTATTTACTTAGCAACTAGTAACTAAATTAAATATATATATAAATCATCGAACTTATTAATTGGCCAGCAACATGTTAACATTTTGTTCTTGTTGAAAGTTTTAACTACAGTTAGTTTTGTATTTGATTGGGATCGATTCCTTGGTGCCGGCTGCGATTTAATTCTAACATGCTATAAATTTATAGCCAAGTCTCGCGAGTCGAATTGACAGGTTTTGTGGTTGTGTGCGTGTGCTTGCTTGTTTGTGTTTCAAAGCTAAACAAATTTGTAGCTACCAACAACAACAATTGCATGTGCGAAATACAAACATAGACACCTAAGACAAAGCAACACAAACAACAACAAGGCCGACTTTTGATTTTCTATTCATATGCGGCATTCTACCAATTCCTTTTCCCATTCCGTTTCCCTTTGCTAGTTTCATTTGTGTTTGTCGCGCTTCCGATTGTGTGTTTGTGTGTTTTTGGCTAGATTTTATCGCCATTTAAAACAAACATAGCCATCGTTCATTATATATTTGATTCAATGAAATTTCTAATTTAATGCTCTCGAATTTTCGACGCTGCCAAATGTTTGATCATTAATAACTGTGCTTCTCAATGGTGGTAGTAAATGGCAATGCATAGGAATGGGAAAGTGAAAAGCAGAGAGTAAAATAGCGTGAGAGAGTCAACGGTCTGATCCGAGGTTAATTGGAAAGAAACAGTTAACGCTTGGAAATAAGAAATTCTCTCTGGTAGCATTTTTTTTTTCTCACTTTCCATTTTCGCTTGAAATACGTGTGTGTGTGTATGCAGCTGTTGATCTATTTATAATTTCAAAGTGTTTTATCTTGAAGAACATATATAATCACGCGAATAACTTGCTTATGTTTACATTGCACTTAACAACGTCGCTTACAATTTACTCTCAACTGATAAGAGAACTATATACATATGTAATTGAACTTTTATTTGTTGTCGATCAATGTTGACCCAGTCAACGTTGTTGTTGTCACGGCCATTGCAAAGAGTGACTTGATTGGGTTTGCGAAATAGGGGGAACACTTGAGATGTGCCGTTGCCTTTTTGTACTGCAGCTGACAATGGGACCACGGTCAGGTGTTGTTGTTATTGTGTGCGTTCTTTGTTGCCTGAGAACACAGACACTTGCGAATTAAGATGTCTTTTTTCACACACGCTGTAAACACGCATATTCACCACAGTGGAAAGCAATGGCAAATTAACTGTAATATGAACATTATGATATTTCATGCACTTTAAGGTATTTTTGTGGTATTTTTTGTTGTGAAAAATCCTTAAAATCTAGTAGGCCTTGAGAAAAAAGTACATTTTGTTACGTCCAAAAGGGTCACACGTTAAACAAAACATATAAACAAACCTTAGTCAGCTGTCGCACGTAAACAAAGTCAGTCGCTCGCACATTAATCAGCTTTTCTCTCGAAATATTCTTTTCGAAAGTAATGTCTTCGGAAAACTTGAACTACGTTGACGAATCGCCGAAGGAACCCGAAGAAGCTTCCACAGTGGTCAAAGTAGCACAAGAAGAGAGCGTGGTGCCCGTTGACGATGCACTGGAGCTGGACATTGTGATCAACAATGTTGTCTGTTCCTTTAGTGTTCGTTGTCATCTCAACTTGCGCAACATTGCGTTGACCGGCTCGAATGTGGAGTACCGCCGGGAGAATGGCATGGTCACGATGCGTCTGCGTCGTCCCTATACCACGGCAACGATTTGGTCATCGGGCAGGATTACCTGCACGGGTTCCATATCGGAGGCGCAGGCTAAGGTGGCGGCGCGACGCTATGCTCGCTGCTTGGGTCGCTTGGGTTTTCCGGTGCGCTTTCAGCACTTTCGCATTGTCAATGTCCTGGGCACCTGCTGCATGCCGTGGCCCATCAAGATCGTGAACTTCTCGATGCACTATCGCGACACGGCCTGCTACGAGCCGGAGTTGTGTCCGGGTGTGACGTATCGCATGCGTGAGCCCAAGGCCACCGTGCGCATCTTCTCGACGGGCAGCATAACGGTAACGGCGGCCACTGTCAGTGCCGTTGAGTTGTCCGTGCAACGGATCTATCCTTTGGTGTATGAGTTTCGTGGCGTTCGTTTTCCGCCGGAGATCAAACTCGAAGCGGACTCGGATATCGAGGATTTCGAGGATGAGGATAATGAAAATTATGCGGGTGTCACAGCCGCTGCCACGCCCACAATCTCGGGTACTGCCTTGTTGTTGGATCCGACTAACACCATTTGTGGCAATGCGCGGCGTCGTGCCGCCAATTGTTGGGCCAGCAAGCTGGAGAAGAAACGTCCACGCTACAACGATGCTGGCTCCCAGGCGACCGTCAGTGCCAACAATCTGGCCCGTTATGTCACCTTCACCACCAACAACAACAACAACAACAACATGAAGCTGCCCAAAATGGCAACAAAGAAACACTTTAAGAATCGCAACTAGATTCAAATTGGCAACACAAACAGCTAACAGACAAACAGCTTAAGTAAGCCCATGAAGTTGTTGTTTCCTTAAACTTTATTCATAGTCCTTTTATCCTTAGAACGCAATTGATTCAGACTGATTTTAGACAAGCAAACCAAAGGCAAAACCTTGTGATATATTGGGGAACAGATTGGGAGGCTAGGCTTAGACCATAAACATTAAACATAACTAAACATTAAACATAACTAAACATTAAACATAACTAAACATTAAACATAACTAAACATTAAACATAACTAAACATTAAGCATAACTAAACACTTACAATTAATAATGTAACAAGATAAATCAAATATTCATACAAAAACATGGCTATAACAAAAATGATGCTCAAACTTCATCAATCGAAAGAGATTTCCTACAATGATATTTAAATATACAGAAAACACGTACAAATAAATATGTTACTTCGCAAGGAACAAGGATCAAAAGCACATACAAATAAATATGTTACTTCGGAAGGAACAAGTATCAATGTTATGTGATTTGTTATACACTGAAACCATTGAAAATAGTCATTAAAAATATGAAATAGTCATTATAAATATGCAGGTAGTAAAACGAAGGATTAAAAGGATCGAAGCGAACTTTTTTTATACCCTGAACCCATTGAAAATGTTTAAAAATGGTATAAAGGTTTTGTGCAAAAGTATGTAACTGGCAGAAGGAAGCATCTCCGAACCCATAAAGTATATATATTCTTGATCAGCATCAACAGCCGAGTCGATATAGCCATGATCTCAGAGACTATAAGAGCTAGAGACTCTAGATTTGGTACATAAGCTCGCCTAATCCCTAGGCAGTACAAGTTTGTTTTAAATTTTCGATAACTCTTCCCGTTTCCGATATACACATGTGATCGATAACAACAAAATCTTGAACTTGGAACTTTTATGCAGTTTGAAAGATTAGACTAAATAATGACAATCTGTGAAATTTTTATTTAAATCGGTTGAGAAACACTGGAGATATATAACTTTGAAGTTAAGTCAAGTATGCAGACACACACACATACTTCCAAGCAGTGACTGTATGCGTTAATTGTAGGTTTCAGGTTATAGTATAGTCAGGATTTCTCAACTAGAGCCTTCTTACTTGCTTTCTTAATGTTTCATTAAGATATTGAAATTACAAATATTTCATATTCATCTGACAACAAGTTAAACAACTTTTACAACAAGTCGAACCGCTTATTTATTAAATTTGTAAAGTATATTTAATTATCTATTGCCTTTCTTTATGTTAAAGATTAAAATGCATTCTTAAAGCATTCATTAACAAACTTAAACAAACATTTTACGTTTATCCCACTCGTTTTCAAGTGTTTACAATCTTGAATCTTGTTTATATGCACATTTTTATAGGCTTTATAAGATCTCATTTTCCCTATTCCCATAATTTGTTTATCGTGATCAAAGATTGGAAACTTTGAATAAACAAAAATGCTTTTTTATTAGCGGATATTTACCTTAAAATCAGCTTTTATGAGATTTTCTTTGTGCTTAACATTTTAGCCTTCCTTTATAGCTTCCATCAAATAAGAATGATATCAATCATGATAATAATATTGCCTATTTGCCACTGACCAATTCATATCTAAATAATATTTCATAATGCTAAAAAGCTCTTATCATTCGAATGACTCGACACATTTTGTGTTCGTTATTTATCAAAGTTGAACTTATTTGTTTTTGTTGGTTTCGCCAAAGCCAAACTGTTTTCACTGTCAGCGTTAAAAGTCATTTACCACGCTCCATCTGCCACCAATTTTAGCCACAGTCAGCACCACACCTCACCTCACCTCGCCGCGGCGCCGCTTCCCTTTTGGGGCCAAAAGTTGGCAAGCCAAATTTCCATTTTATTGCCCATCCGCCTAAAACATTACATGCCTAACCTATACAACAAAGCGCCATGATATTGATATGTATAGTCGCTGCCCGATGCACATTTTCTACATACTATATATTGATATAGATAGTTAGTTTGGTTCGTTTGGTTCGTGGCGAGGCATTCGCGGAGCGTTTCGGTTCGGTTCGGTGCATTTGTACAAACTGCAACAGCTGCAGTTATTTTTCAGCTTGTTTGTTGTCATTGTTGTCGCTGTGACATTATTGCTATTTTGAGTGGTACCCAAAAGGGTATGAACAGTTCTGAATAATGTTAACTCAATAACAGAAAAAACTGCATACTGTTAAAGTAATATTTGTTCAAATTGTATGTAAGACTCTTTTTATTTTCATACTTGTTATGCTATCAATTTACTGAATAAGGTATTGAGTTAACAGTGAGAAGTGCATACTGTTAAAGTCCGTTTTTATGCTATGAAATTCATTGAATAATTTTTTGGGTTTAAAGTTAAAACAACATACTGTTAAAAATCCGTTCAGACTTTAAATTTTTATGCAATGAAGTTATTCAATAATATTATTCAGTTAACAGTGAAAACTGCATCCTGTTAAAGTGTGTTAAAACTGGTTCAGATTGTCTATGAAATTCTTTTTTTCTCATAGATTTTATGCTATGAATTTATAAAATAATGTTATTGGGCTAACAGTTAAAATTACATCCTGTTAAACTCCGTTTTTATGCTATGAATTTATTGAATAATATTAATGCGTTAACAGTAAAAACTACATCCTTTTAAAGTATGTTAAAACATGTTTAGATTGATTATAAAACTCCTTTTTTTCATACTTTTTATGCTATGAATTTATTGAATAATGTTAATGGGTTAACAGTAAAAACAACATACTGTTAAAATCCCTTAAGACATTACATTTTTATGCTATGAAGTTATTGAATTATGTTATTGATTTAACAGTAAAAACTACATACTGTTAAAGTACGTTCAGACTTGATCAGATTGCCTATGGAATTCTTTTTATACATTATATGCTATGAATGTTATTGAGTTAACAGTAAAAACTACATCCTGTTAAAGTATGTTAAAACTGGTTCAGATTGTGTATAAAACTCTTTTAATTTTCATACATTTTTATGCTTAACCTTATGAGATTTTTCAAAGAAGAACTATTCAAATATTTATGCTAGGGTATTTTATCTTTGTCCATTACCAAACAAAAGTTTCCGCTATTGCCCAAAAGACCCAGGAAAAGCTGTCTGTGTTTAGCTGCATCATTTACAATCGAATGCAACATATTTGATTTTCGATTTTACATTTGCGGGCGCCGGCTGCTGTTTGCCGAGGAGAAACGAGAAATGGGAAATGAGAAAAGATTCGAAATGAATTCATTTGCTTTGCTTGATAAATGAAACAGAAAAATAGTTCATTGCCATTTGGTATTTGTTTATTTAGTTCAAACAACTTAATAAAATGGGAAAATATATATTTAAAAATATTTTAGAAATATTTTAGAAATGCATTTTGAAGCAAAAAAAAAAAAATCTTAAAATGTTTAACTTAAAAAATATATATAGAAAAATCTTTTAGAAATATTAAATAAGTGTTGGAAAAAATATTTAATGCATTTGAGACCAAGGAAAAATCTTAAAATATTTAACTTTGGTGTTAGTATTGTATTATTCATGTGATATAGAAAAATATTTTAGAAATATTAAATAGCTGTTTAAAAATATGTTAAATGTAACTTAACTTATAGAAACATATTTTAGAAATATTAAATAAGTGTTGGAAAACATGTTTAATGCATTTGAGACCAAGGAAAAATCTTAAAATATTTAACTTTAGTGTTAGTTAATTGAGATAATAGTTTTATTCATGTGATATAGAAAAATATTTAAAAAAATATTAAATAGGTGTTTAAAAATATGTTAAATGTAACTTAACTTATAGAAACATATTTTAGAAATATTAAATAAGTGTTGGAAAACATGTTTAATGCATTTGAGACCAAGGAAAAATCTTAAAATATTTTATTTTAGTGTTAGTAAATTAAAATAGTATTATTTATGTGATATAGAAAAATCTTTTAGAAATATTAAATAGGTGTTTAAAAATATGTTAAATGTAACTTAACTTATAGAAAAATCTTTTAGAAATATTAAATAAGTGTTGGAAAACATGTTTAATGCATTTGAGACTAAGGAAAAATCTTAAAATAATTTATTTTAGTGTTAGTAAATTAAGATAATAAATAGTATTATTCATCTGACACATATTTATTTTGTTTACAAATTTGTTTTCCATTAAGCTTAAGCTCCAAAAAGCTTCATAAACTTGTTTTAAAACTTGTTTTAGCTTCACAATATTCGAATCTAACCAAAATGTATTTGTTTTCTTAACTAGTTCCGGCTTCAAAGTGCCTTGAACTAGTTCCATTTAAAGAACAAACAACGAGATGCGCCTAAAAAACAGAGAGACAGCATTAAGTGAATCTACTTCTAGCTTCTTATCTACAGCTGCACCTTGCGACCTCACTTGTGTGCCCCCGTCTGTTGCAGGTAGCTTAACTGACCCAATAGTGCATACTTCGTGGCAACAGCAGCTGTTGTTGTTTTGCCTGTTTTGTTACCTGTTTTTTTTTAAATGGTCGGCATTTTATGGACCATAGAAAATGCTGCTGCTTCTGCTTTTGCCTTGGGTCAAAAACTACGAAAAAAAAATGAAACGAAACGAAAAAATTCCTCAACATGAATTCTCTCTCTCTCTTAAGTTGCGTCATCGCTTACGGAAATGTTTATATGCCACATTTATTGTACGCTTTGTGTTTATCTATGCCCAAAATGTTCAAGTCTGGTTTCCAAAAAAAAAGTATTATTTTTTGTTTTGTTTCGCGCTTCCCGAGTCATTTTTTGCCGGTCTAAAACTCGTTCTCTAAAAAACATTCTATTACATATAGTCAGCTTTTATCTACTATTACTATATATATGTATATATATATATACTATTTATTTAGCTTAATGTTGTCTGTGCTTATTTTTATTGCGTTCACGTGCTAAATTGTTTTAATTAAGTGGCAACATTTATCGCATGGCATTTTTATTTTTCTATATATACTATATAATGTAATTAATTAATTTTTTTTTTTTTTTTTTTTTTTTTTTTGCTATTTTTAGAACATTTTGTTTTGACGAGGTTTGTTTTTGTGCGGGTGGCTAGTATGTATGTCGTATATAGTCGTACTATATAGTCGTGTCTGGGTTTTTTCATGCGTGTATCTCATTTTTTCGAGTGTAGCATCTAGGTTGGACCGTGAGAGTATTCCAAATGCTGTGAGACGCCTCAATGCGTTTAGCTTATATATTTTTGTGTTCTGTTCTACGTTTCGTTTGTGGTTAATATATATATATATATATATATATGTGTGTGTTCCCGATATGCCTGAGAAGTCGATCCAAGTGCTCAATGACGCGTTCCCTGACTTTTGCAACGCTTCAACGCCGCATAATAATCTTTTTTTTTAGTATATATTTATACTTGCATTAAGATACGAAATTGTTTTTAATATTTGCACAGAATTTACTTTGAAAAAAACTTAAAATATTATGAAATTGTTTTGATTAAACAGAAAAAGTTTACTTTAACGCAACTTTAAGTTAACAAAAGTGAAAACTTTAAGTAAAAAAGTAACAAAGTTGAGCTTCAAAATTGTTACAAAACTATTTTTAGGCATGACTTAACTTAATAATATATAATTGCACATTGTAGTTTGAACTTTTGGAAACTGAACCCAAAAAAAGTTACAAAAATTGAACTTTATCAAATAGTTTTACAAGTTCAAATCCAAGACTTAATATAATGAATACTTTATGCTTGCTTTCGTTACTTGAAGCAACTTTAAGTTCGCTGACAAATTTTCACATAAAATATTAATAAGCTTCATTTACTTAAGTCTCTCGTTATCCTTATTAATTGCTTCGAGTTGCACAAAGTTGAAAAACTCAAGGATTATTTAACTGAAAGCAATTTAAATTTGTTTTTCAAACTCACTCCACTCAATGTTGCGAATTGTTGCCTCAGGTCGCTATCAGCGCAGCCAGCAAGAAAAAACCCTTTTACACCCACTTTCTCTCCCTCTCTCTCTCCCTCACTCTTCTTCATTTCCTTGCCGTTTTCATTAGCATCTTTATTGCCATGTCTGGCTGCCACTTGAACTTTTTTGCCTGGCATAATTGTTATAATAATAATATTTGCAATATGCAATTGCAATTTAATGCACTTGACAAAGTTCTTGCGAGCGCTGGCAACCCTAATGAAAAAGTAACTGCACACGCCCCTTCCTTTTGTTTTTAATAGTAGGTGGCGCCATCTAGTAGCAGTTGGCAAACACCAACACTAGCAATTCGACCAATCCGCGTGTCCACCAGCCATTAATTTCACATTAATTACACACACACACACGAACGCGCTTTGCTTTTCTTTGCTGTTAAAGTTTACTTTTATGTTGTGGCTTATGTTAAGAATGTGTGAGCGTGTTTGAGTTTGAGAGATTTGGTGGCGAACATATAAATTAATGTTTAAAAGCAGTATAAATAGGTCAACTTGAGAAGTGCTTTGAAGTGCTTTTTTTGCAAAAGTTAATTTCTTTAAAAAATAATGTTAAATATAATAAAAGTTAACATAGTTGCATAGTAACATTTAACATTTATCATTATCATTTAACATTAACATTTAACATTAACATTTAACATTTAACATTAACTTAACATTTGATCGCAAAAGGAAATCAGTTTTAAAGAAATTAATTTTTAAAGTTAACACAGTAACAGTAACATTTAACGTTAACGTTTAACATTGACTTAACATTATCTTAACATTTGATCGCAAAGAGAAATTATAAGTTGTAAAGAAATTAACAATTTAAAAATTACAATTTCTTATAAATGCAAAATGAAGCTAGCTTATGTGTATAGAGTATGTTAGTAGTCGACTTAATTTATTAATTTTTTTTTTTTTTTTTTTTTTTTTTTTTTGCAATTTAACGTTTCAAATCAATGGATTAGTGTCCAGTATAGAGTATGCTAGTAGTCGACTTAAAGGATTTTTTTTTTTTTTTTTTTTTTTTGCAATTTAACGTTTCAAATCAATGGATTAGTGTCCAGTTTTTTTATAGAGTGAGCTGCCTTTGGCTAGCTTATGTGTATAGAGTATGCTAGTAGTCGACTTAAAGGTATTTTTTTTTTTTTTTTTTTTGCAATTTAACGTTTGTAATCAATGGATTAGTGTCCAGTTTTTTTATAGAGTGAGCTGCCTTTGGCTATTTATAGCTGTAATTGTTTGGCCCCGTTAACTTGACTATATATATAAAAGCACCCGAAAGCTATATGTATTGGGGTAGTTGACATGTCAGCGCGATTATTTTGCTTTTTAATCTACTTTAGGGCCGACGATGACGTCATCATCATGCTTGCAATGATTGTCAATGTCAATAAACCAAGAGAGTCATTGTCTATGAGATTAGGTGAGGGGGAGGGGTGAGGGAGAAGGAAACACGCAATCAAAAACCAGAAACAACGAACTAGAAATTCCTTTTATACTTATTTTAAGCGCATTCTTCACTTTGAGCGAACATTTTTCTAAGCAATTATAAACAAGAAATGTTATTATTTTCCCTCTTTTTTTTTGTGTTACAAGAGGTCAGAGGTTGGCAGTTCAAAGTGTCACGAAAGTGTTACACTTTAGTTCGCTTTTGATTTGAAAATTTTTGAGTATTTTTTGTTCTTGTTCTTCTTTGGGTTAATTCAATTAAAGCAACAGAAAGAATCTTATACCAGGCTGCAACAGCTGTACAACAATTGGGTCATCGACTACCCCCTTACCCCGCTCCCCTCCCCTCTCCCTTTTGGTTCTAGGTGTGTTTTTGCAAAATGTAAGTGCTACTCAATTTATATTACGTATACGTAAATTTCGCTAGGGAAATTAATTTTAAAGTGGTTACGCCCACACCACACTCGAGGGGGTGTGGTTGGCGGGGGGGATTACTTGGCTAATGGTCCGGCAAGCTGTGTCTACGCCTTCAGGCTTCAGGAGTCAAAGCCTGACAAACGATTCGCCTGAATAGATGGACAGCATGGACAGAATCCTTGAATGGATGGATGGATGGGGGGAGGATATAAATTGCATATTGCTTGTGCTCTTGGCCCACATTTATCTTCTTTCGGCCAAACCACCCACATATATATATAGATATACGGTGGTTGTGAACTCAAAAAATATTAAATAAATAAATTTTCTCGTTTTTATTGTTCGCAAAAAAAAATTTTTAATGGAATAAGGTCGAAATGTATACATTAAATGAATTGCGGTTTCGAATCAAGTGCCAAAAGTACAGTATTGCTTGTATATAGTGAACACGCGGTACAGTAAACACTTGCATTAAGTACAGACTTTAAGTTTTTATTTATTTTTTTCGCTTTTTTCTACAAAAAATCTTTTCAAAAATAAGTTTTAGAACGAAAGGTATCGAAAATTCGATTCGAAGTTTGAAAAAAAAACAAGTATGGCTTGTATATAGTGAACACGCGGTACAGTGAACACTTCCATTTAGTAAAGTCTTGAACTTTTTATCTTTTTTTTTTGTTTTTTTTCTACAAAAAATCTTTTCAAAAATAAGTTTTAGAACGAAAGTTATCGAAAATTCGATTCGAAGTTTAAAAAAAAACAAGCTAAAGTGTTTTTAAAGAATCATAAAAATAAAATAAATAATAATTTTTTTTTTTTGATTTTTTAACTTTTTTTCTTACTCGACACACTGTAAAAAAAAGCATGAAAGTGCAGTTGAAGCACATAAATTCAGCGCTTTGTTGCTGGCAGGATGGACGCAGCGGTGTACAGCATATCCTGCAGTGTTAAAAAGGATGAGAAGAAGGTGAGGGTGTGGGGGGGAGGGGGAATGGAGGGCTGTAACCTGTCACTGCATATTACACATACGACATGTGTTGCGCTTTGGCTCTTGATGTCGTTGATGTAGTGGCCCATTAGGGGGTCCCTACACCACCCCCCCGTTCCCCCTAACCGCCACTAAAGCTGGCCATTGACAAACAATTTGGCTGATGCATTCGGACAAACCCAAGTCCATATTTTCATGGCTTGCTGCTTTTGGCACGTGTTGAGCTTAGCTTTTTAGCGAATGTGTGTTTATTTTTTTAATTTGTTAAAAGGGACACGTACACGAGGGGGGTGAGGAGGGGATGGAACGCATGCCAAGTGGCAACTCTTCACAATTTCGCAATTACAACGAACCGTTAAATGTCGCCGAGCTGTCGCGAGTGATAGTTAATGAGGCCTAATAGCAGTGTAGTTGGCCAACTGACAAATGTCATGAACACGTAAATAAGTCAGCAAGGGAAAAGGTTTTCATATACACTGAAAAAAAAAATGTTTTTATTTACATTTTTATTATTTTAATCATTAAGTAAAGCAGAAAAGAAAAAAATATATTTAAAAAAAAATATTTGAGTAATTTTGGAGTACGTTTTTTTAAGTTTGAGTTAAATATTTTTAATTTTATAAATTTAATGTTTTTTATTTTTAAGAAGTTTCTCACAAAAAGTTTTTTTTTACTTTTTTTTTAAATTTGTGTAATTTTAATCATTAAGTAAAGCACAAAAAAATAAAAAAATATACTTATAAAAAATATTTGAGTAATTTTGGAGTAGGTTTATTTAAGTTTTAGTTAATTATTTTTAATTTTATAAATTTAATATTGTTTATTTTTAAGAAATTTCTCACAAGATGTTCAGAAATGTTATTTTTAAAGTATTCAAAATTATTTCAAAATTTTTCTCAGTGTAGTACACACCTCACAAGCCGTTTCTTGCATACCTCATAATTTTCATGCCATTATATTTTTTTTATTATTTTTTTTTATTATTTGTTTGGGCCTGTCATAAAGTGTCGTGTCAGTTTTTATGTGAAATTTCTTCTGCTAATTTGATTAAAGTCCTTTCCATTGCGTACTTTTAGTCCATCTATCATAAATTACTAAGCCTTCATCCAAGTAGCTGACCCGCCTGGCCAAAATAATGTTCTTGCTTCTTCTTCTTTGTGTTATGACTCGTAGTTTTTCGTTGTGGCACGCAACAGTTTTTTCTTGGGGCATGAGGAATGTGCCGAATGACAGCCAACTGTCAAATGAGTGTCAGTTCGGGGCGTTTGGCCTATTGGATTATGACCCTGACATTAACATGTATTAAGCCAACTCAATAAGAGAAATGGGCAAGTCAACAGGTTAGAACGGTTAGAAAGGGGGCATGGGGAGGGTTGTGGAAGGTGGAATGAGTAGTGAAAAATAGTAATAGCTTCCGAATAGCATACCATTAAGATAAGCTAGATAAAATGTGAAGCTTTATAGGCTAATTAAATACATGGAAGTATTATTTAATGTGATGTAAATTTTAAGAAATATGCATATTCGCAATTAAGTTGAAGAGAACCAGTAAGAAGGCTCTAGTCAAGGAATCCCGACTAGAAAATACCCTAATCAGTGCTTGCAAGTATGTGTTTGTGTGTCTTCATACTTGACTTAACTTCAATGTTCCATATCTCTGGTGTTTCTCAACCGATTTCAATACAAATTTCACAGATTTTCATTATTTCATCTAATGTTTCAAACTGCATCTCAAAGTTTTTCAAATTCAAGATTTTGTTGTTATCGATAACATGTGTATATCGAAAACGGGAAAGTTATCGAAATACATATCGACTCGGCTGTTTATGCTGATCAAGAGAATATATACTTTTCCAAATTCAAGATTTTGTTGTTATCGATAACATGTGTATATCGAAAACGGGAAAGTTATCGAAATACATATCGACTCCACTGTTGATGCTGATCAAGAGAATATATACTTTTCCAAATTCAAGATTTTGTTGTTATCGATAACATGTGTATATCGATAACTGGGAAGTTATTGAAATATATGTCGACTCCACTGTTGATGCTGATCAAGAATATATATACTTCAAAGGTTCCGATATGCTTCCTTCTGCCTCTTACATACTCTTGCACCAAACTATTATACCCTTTCTACCCATTTTCAGCGTATAGCAAGTAGACTCTGAATATTCAACAACTGAGTCAACTGAGAAACAAATAATCTTTAGCTTCTATACATAAAGGTCATTCGTCATATTCCCAGACGTCAACGATTACAACACATTGTACGAATGCTAATTAAGAGACGTTAAACTTTACGTGAAGGTTACGCTTATCAAGTATACGACACATGGGACGCATTGCAGTTTCAACACAATGCAACTGTTTAACAAATGTTAATGCCAAAAACATTAAGTATGCATTAGAAAATGCGACAAGCGAAAGATGCCAATGAAATGTCCAAAAAAATGTGAAATGTGTGCCAAGTGAACACGAAACAACAATAAAGCAGAAACATTAATGTATGATATGCCAACTGATACCCTGTAAACAAAAAAAAAACAAAAAAGTTGTACTTTGTAAAGTTTAAAGGAATTTAATGCATAAGTAAACTGATTTTACAGTTTTGCATTCACACGTTTACAGTTTTGCATATACCATATTACAGTTTGGCATTCATTCTCTCCCCCAATTTCAAACGCACCAAAAATAAGTATTACTCATAATGGAAATACGAAATCAAAATACCAGCAGCAACAGGCCAAAAGTCATTTGTTGTTGATAGAGAACATAATGCCACAGCTGCCAAAACACAATATGCCATAAACATACATATTTCAAGCATACATTTGTTTCAAGTATCTGTCATTTGTTTTTATTTGATATGCCAATACGATGCGTGCACAGCAAATGAATGAATTTATGGCATTTCATATTCATTTCGTTTCAATTCCAACGAGGACAAAAACAACAACTCCAGTTGTCAATGCGTGTGTGTGTGTGACACGTGTGATTCTGTTCTCTGCCCAACTGTTCCACCCCTTTACAAGTGTTCTCAGTATGCGTCAAACTGTGAGATTGTCAGCACCCCTATAAAAAGCGCATTATTTTAGCAACGATGATGCAATGCGAAAATTATTTTTCATATTCGTCACTTACCTAATTTGGAAACAAATTTCTGCGAAAAGAATATGATCTAATGTTTTTAGCATAATAAAATATTTTGCACGAAAGTATGAATGGAACTCGTACAATCAACAGGTGTCCAGCCGTTTACACACACACACACACACTAACATTGACATAATATCTTACTACTATTTATTTGCCATTCAAACTGTTATTTGTAAACTTTGATATTTATTTAATGGCACTTTGGCGTCGCGTCTCTCTTTTATCTACTGTCTGTGGAAGTTTTTTAACTACTCTCTCATTTGTGTGTGTGTGTGACCGAATAAACGGCTTACTTATATCTGACTGTGTTTGCATGCATTAAGCTTTATGTGCCGCGCTCTCGCCGCCCAAACACACATTATTGTGCCATTAGACATCTGCTCTGGGCTATCATCTACTACTAAACTACTACTATTTCATGTGTCTACTACATTTTTTTTACTGCCTACTTTTTTCTTTGTGTCTAGCCGCCGTCTGTTTGTCTAAATGTAAATGGTTGTGTGTGTGTGTGTGGGCAGCCACTTGAGCTTTGCCGGTATTCTTCTCCCACTCTCTGAACTCGCTCAGTCGTTCTGTTTCTGATTGAGTGTGTGTGTGAGTGTGCATTAACATTGCTTGCTCACTCTCTCATTAGCCCGTATTATGTTGAGTGGCGGCGGCGTTGCCATCGGCATCACTGGCATTTTGGCATTCAAAACAGAACGAACACTTACACACACACACACACGAATACATACACAACACATGTAAGCGGTTTTTGCACAGCATTTTCAGTGCTTTGTTCTGTTTGTTCTCATTGTGTGTGTGTGCCGAGCAAGAACTTAAGAATTATTAAGTTTCGCATATGGTTAATTACGTCATTGTTTCAGCTTTTGTTTGTTCTAATTGGTGGGTGTGTGCTTTGAGTGTATGCAATAAGTTGCTTTAAATTGAATTTTCAATAATTAAAACTTATTTGTGGTACCATATTAAGGTCAAAAATGATTATTTATGCAGCTGCAACTAAATGTTATCATATTGTGGTGTGTTTTTGACACTAACAGCCTCATTTATCATTCTGTAAGCTCGCATTTATATTCGAGCAACATTTCCCGTTTCCTTCCCACACATACATATATACAACACTTGATGAGCTTCTAATTTGCTTTGGTTTCTCAATCTACGTGAGATATTTTTCCATGAGACATTATCGTAAGGACATGCAAATAAATGCCACATTATGTGCCATTGAATGTCAATTGCAAATTTAACCATAGGGCAGGCATGTCCTATGTGTGTGTGTGTGTGTTTTGCCTTTTGTCGTTATAGTTGTTGTTGTCAGAGCATGAAATGGCAAACACAATTGCTTGACTAATAAAGGCGCCTTGGCGGCCAAACCCCGCAACAACACACACACACACACATAAACGCATAAGCGGAAAAGCAAAATTGAAACTAACCCAACCCAAGACAGAATAGCGTGCGACGTCGCGTCCCGTTAACAACAACAACAACAACTACTGTCTTGAGCAGACTTAACACGCCCACAAAGCAGCGTATGTGTGTGTGCTTTAGTGATGCGCGCGTGTTGAGTTTCTTCAACACGACAGTGGTGAAAAATACATTTTGCTCTTATGGTGAACTTTACATATGAAAGAGAGAGAGAGAGAGAGAGTAATTTGCTGAGAGCGTGGAATAAGGCATTGCCATGCAATAAATTTAAATAAATTTAGCTAGTGGAAAATTAGATTTTGCTATTAAATCAGCGGTCGGGGAACAGGGGTAAATTACTCCTTTTTGGGTAGAAGTGAAACTTAAAATGGAGGAAATGATTTTTTATTTATTTTTTTAATTTAATTTTTTTATTTTTATTTTTTTCTTTATTTTTTTTTATTTATTTTTTTGTTGATCCTTCACCAATGGGTGGGTTATGTCAGTTCCACAACAATATTTTGTAATGATTAAAAAAGTTCCCCGGCCGCTGTATTAAATCAATTAATTTAAGGATTTATTCTTGCTTTGTTGTTACAAGCACGACAATTTCTCGCTTTTCTCGTGTCACGAGCGCATCTTTAATGTTCGCTTATCGCCTTTTTGGGTCGCACCCAAACTCTTGACTGGCGAAAAACAGTTTGTTTGTCTGTTTGCACTTTAGTTGTAATTAAAACCCAAGTTAATGTTTATAAGCCAACGATTTAAACAGTTGCCAGCAACTACTTAAAGTTGAACTAAACGTTGGCGGGGATGTGTGAGGGGTGGAGCTGTGTGACAGCTGAGCAGGAAGCCACGGATGTCAAGCAGAATGTCAGGCAAAGGGCGGAGGAGGGAGGAAGTGCGATTCCTGCGATTCATTTGCTTGGCTGCACTTTTTGCAATGCCTCGCTCCTTCTCTCTCTCTCTCTCTCTTTCGCTCTTCCATTAGGAGCGACATGTTCTGACAGCTGGCGCCCTTGGCGACCAACCCTTCCCTCCACCATCATCATCGCTCGACGCTTATCTATAATATAATTTCTAATTTATTTGGTTTTTGTTACAGCTGGGCTGCGCTGCGTGTGGCCGTTGCAAGTAGCGCCTGCAAGTTTTATGAATGAGTCGTCGTCGGGGTCACAGGATCGCAGCAGGCAGCAACGTGAACAGGACGAGGAGCCGAAGGTGTAGGAGGAGGTGAAGTCGGCATCATCCGCATTAAAATGGCCTTTAGCTATGCATGCCTTGTGCTGCAGCGAGTCGTTGTGCCGGCTGTGCTGGTACTGGGTAAGTTTGCCACAACAACTTGCAACAACAACTTGCAACACTAACTTTACTAAATCGTTTTTGTTTCTTTCAGCTTCGCTGATGCGTCCAGTTGGCATATCATTCGTGTATCTTCTAATGTTCTTCCTGTCGCCGTTTATACCGCTTGCCACAAGACGCAACTTCAAGGGCTCCGTCACCGCCTTCTTCATCATACTGGTGGCTTTGAGCGCCTTCGTCCTGCTCGGTCATATTGCTCTACAGATTCTCGCGGTCAGCATCTCCCTGCCCATCTACAATTGCTCGCTAAGCGAGAGATTGTTGCGGCACATTGGTTTCATGAGTTTCATTGATCTGAAGTGAGTAAAGAAAAAGGATTCTGTTTCTATCTTATGATTAACTTTACTTCATTCTTTAGACCCTTGGCCATTGCTGAGTGGCTGATGCCAGAGGTTTTGGTCTTTGCCACATCGCTGGGCTCCTATCTGAGTGTCAAGCGACTTGCCACACAGACCATCAATGCCGAACAGCTGGAGAATGGTGATCTGCCGGAATCACAAGCGGAGCAGCAGCAGGCGGGCAGCGATGCCAACGGCTGTGCGGATGTGCAACAGGCAACGGCAACAACGCCCTTGCAACAGCAACAACAACAGCTACGCAAACGCGTCTCAATGATCAGCCAGCATATACACTTCGAGGGTTTGATTAAGATATGTAAGCTAAACTCAACAAGTAAGAAGGATCTAGTCGAGAATTCCCGCCTAGACTATACCCTGAACCCTATACAGTCAGTGCTTGCAAGTATGTGTGAGTGTGTGTATGTATACGTGTATAGTGCATACTTTCTTAACTTCAATACTCCATATCTCCAGTGTTTCTCAACTGATTTCAATAAAAATTCACAGATTGTCATTATTTAGTCTAATCTTTCAAACTGCATCAAAAAGTTTTCCAAATGCAAGATTTTTTTGTTATCGATAACATGTGTATAGTGGAAACGGGGAAAGTTATCGAACATTTAAAACAAACTTGTACTGCGTGGGGATTAGGCGAGCTTATGTAACAAATCTGGAGTATCTATCTTTTATAGTCTCTGAGATCTCCAGTGTTTCTCAACCGATTTCAATAAAATTTTCACAGATTGTCAATATTTAGTCTAATATTTCAAACTGCATCAAAAAGTTTTCCAAATTCAAGATTTTGTTGTTATCGATAACATGTGTATATCGAAAACGGGAAAGTTATCGAAATATATATCGACTCGGCTGTTAATGCTGATCAAGAGAATATATACTTTTCCAAATTCAAGATTTTGTTGTTATCGATAACATGTGTATATCGGAAACGGGAAAGTTATCGAAATATATATCGACTCGGCTGTTGACGCTGATCAAGAATATATATACTTTATAGGATCGGAGATGCTTCCTTTTGCCTGTTACATACTTCTATATACCCCAAAGTATCTACAATACATTTTCAATGGGTTCAGGGTATAAAAATCACTCAGATGAAGGATGAAAAACCTTTTAAGCAACTCGTTTTCCTTCCCCTGTTAACTAATCCTTAATCTCTTTTCTATTGTTTTCACAGCTCCTCTGTTCTGTCTGGCCACACTGTTCTTTGCGGCTGCACTGCGTCCATCGGTGCCGGGTGGCTTCTACTTTCTCATATTCCTGCTGGCGGGCACCTACTGGGCAACATGCCAGACACTGCAACGGTGCGTATCTGTCTATCTGTCTTCCTGTCTCTCGTTTTGTTATCCCCGATGCAATCAAATCAATTTTACCACACATTCAACTGCCTTTCTCTTACTCTCTTTTGCAGTGGCTTTGCTTTGTTGCTGCGCTGCGTTATGTTTGTCCTTGTGCTGCATTCGCTGTCCATTGTCTCGTATCAGACGCCCTGGATGCAGAGCCATCTCAATCACACAAGTCTGACGGCACGGTAAGAGAGTCTCTCTGTCATCCAAGTTATTTTCTAATCTATCTCTATTTTGTGTGTAGTTTGATTGGCTTGGAGCCACTCATTGAATCGTATTGCTCGCCGGATATACGCGTCCTGTTGTACAATAACACATTGTCCCTGGACTCGTATCTGAATCCGTTTGCCTTGTTCTTTGCCTACTTTGCCCTGGCACTGACCACAAAGCATCTCATCAAGCCCAGGGTAAGTTGGTGCATGGAGTAGGAAGTCTATATATACCCCAACACATTGAAGCAAGGGATACAAAGGATATATAATGTATCAGGATGGGGATTGGAATACGTCTGTCTGTTTTTTTAGCCTTAAAATATCATAGAAACTTCGAAGAACTTGTTGGAAACTTTGAAAAAACAAACTCTAACAAATATTTGTGATTTTTTTAAGATCTCATAATCAAAGAACTTTTTTTTGAAACTTTTTCACATAAGTTCCTTAAATCTTCGGTCAATTCCGAATATTTCTTTTCCTACTAAACTTTATAACACGGTTTATCGAACAACTAACATTGAATATTTCCTTTCTATCTGATTTTTCCTCATCTATTTTCACCATTGCTGCCTTTGGAAAATTTTCTCAATTTGATAAACTAACACAAAAAAAAAACAACTTTAAAACTTGCAACTTTTTTACGCATGCAAACATACCACACACACACACACAAACTGTCACTAACTACACAAAAAACAACCACAACAACAAAAACTTGCTGCAGTTGGAACCTAAGCCTGCCACAGCTTTTGGACAGCAGATTGAGTGCAATAGCGGCGGCGCCGGCATCAGCGGCAGCAGCAACAGCAACAACAGCAACAGCAATGCAACCAGCAACAAAATCAGTCGACAGCTTTCGCTGCTCACGTCACAAACATCACGCAACGGTGGCGGTGGCGGTGGCGGTGGCGGGTGTGGCAAGGAAAGCTCCGCTTCCGGCACAGGCGCCACAACAAGTCGCACACAACGTTTGAGTGTAAGGCTGCAGCAATGCATGCGTGTGCATGTCTGTGTGTGATTGTGTGTGTGTGTGTGCTTGTTTGTGTGTGTTTGTGAAAGGATTTGTGTAAATGGTTTGCTGAAGCAAAAAGAGTTTATAAGACAGATAGACAGCAGCCCGCAGGATGTTTATTTAGCTCTTAAATAGCGCCAAATGAATTAAGAATCTTGTGCAACAAAGAGTTATCATAGTGTGTGTGTGTGTGGCATATATATTGCTGCCACTGAAAAACTTTGAATAGACTTTTTGCTTTGAAGCGTGCATGTCACACGGATTCCGTTGAAACTTTCCTTAAAACAAACAACTTCTAAAGACTTGACTTGGCTTTAAAGCGAAGTTTATTGAGGGATTAAAGAGCTATAGTTTCTATCTATCTATAGTTTCCTAAAGTTTTAAATGAATTGAAGGATTGTTGTTGTATAGATTGAAAGCATACTTTATCTAGGAATTTTGTTAAGAAAGAAACAGAATTTAATACGATTTATTTTTGTTTAATTTATTACGCTCAAATTTTTCCACATTTATATTTGAATACATTTGAATACAATTCGTCTTGACTGTTAAAAACTATTTATAACAAAGAACTATTCTTTCTATAATAAGTTTTTCTTTTCCATACAATCTATTTATAAATATTCGTTGTTAAAGTTTTTCTCAAAAACAAACTTCCAAATGCTTGACTTGGCTTTAAAGCTGTGCGAAAGTTTATTGAGGGATTAAAGAGCTATAGTTTCTATCTATCTATAGTTTCCTAAAGTTTGAAATGAATTGAAGCATTACTTGCAATTGAGCCAAACTTTTATAGATTGAAAGCATACTTTATCAAGGAATTTTTGTCAAGAAAAAACAGAATTCAATACGATTTATTTTTGTATAATTTATTATGCTCAAATTTGGACATTTTTATATTTGAATGCATTTGTTTTGACTGTTGAAAACTATTTATAAAGAACTATTTTCCTTACCATAACATTTTTTATTTTTTTAACACAATCTATTTATAAATATTCGTTGTTAAAGTTTTTCTCAAAAACAAACTTCCAAATGCTTGACTTGGCTTTAAAGCGAAGTTTATTGAGGGATTAAAGAGCTATAGTTTCTATCTATCTATAGTTTCCTAAAGTTTGAAATGAATTGAAGGATTGCTTGCAATTGAGCCAAACTTTTATACTTTATCAAGGAATATTGTGAAAAAAAAGAACAGAATTGAATACGATTTATTTTTGTCTAATTTATGCTCAAATTTTGCCAATTTTTATATTTGAAAACATTCGTCTTGACAGTTAAAAAACTATTTATAACAAAGAACTATCCTTTTACATTTTTTACATACATTTTTTTATTTTTTCAATACAATCTATTTATAAATATTCGTTGTTAAAGTTTTTCTCAAAAACAAACTTCCAAATACTTGACTTGGCTTTAAAGCGATATTTATTGAGGGATTAAAGAGCTCTATAGTTTCCTAAAGTTTTAATGAATTGAAGCATTGCTTGCAATTGAGCCAAACTATAGATTGTTAAAAATACTTTATCAAGGAATTTTGTTCAGAAAAAACAGAATTGAATTCTATTTATTTTTTTTATAATTTATTATACTCAAATTTTTCTTCATTTATATTTGAATACATTCGTCTTGGCTGTTGAAAAACTATTTATGACAAAGAACAATACTTTCTATAAAAATGTTTATATTTTTCAATACAATCTATTTATAAATATTCGTTCTTAAAGTTTTTCTCAAAAACAAACTTCCAAATACTTGACTTAGCTGTGCGAAGTTTATTGAGAGATTAAAGAGCTATAGTTTCTATCTATCTATAGTTTCCCAAAGTTTTAAATGAATTGAAGAATTGCTTGATTCAATTGAGCCAAACTTTTGTAGATTGAAGGATTTATCAAGGAAATTTGTCAAGAAAAATCCGAATTTAATACGATTTATTTTTGTATAATTTATTATGCTCAAATTTGGACATTTTTATATTTGAATACATTCGTTTTACCTGTTGAAAACTATTTATAACAAAGAACAATACTTTCTATAACAATTTTTATATTTTTCAATACAATCTATTTATAAATATTCGTTGTTAAAGTTTTTCTCAAAAACAAACTTCAAAATACTTGACTTGGCTTTAAAGCTGTGCTAAAGTTTATTGAGGGATTAAAGAGCTATAGTTTCTATCTATCTATAGTTTCCAAAAGTTTTAAGTGAATTGAATCATTGCTTGATTCAATTGAGCCAAACTTTTGTAGATTGAAAGCATACTTTATCAAGGAATTTTGTCAAGAAAAAACCCAATTTAATACGATTTATTTTTGTTTAATTTATTATGCTCAAATTTAGACATTTTTATATTTGAATACATTCGTTTTGACTGTTGAAAACTATTTATAACAAAGAACAATACTTTCTATAACAATTTTTATATTTTTCAATACAATCTCTTTATAAATATTCGTTGTTAAAGTTTTTCGGAAAACAAACTTCCAAACTTGGCTTTAAAGCTGTGCGACGTTTATTGAGGGATTAAAGAGCTATACTTCTCTATCGTTTGCTAAAGTTTGAAATGAATTGAAGTATTGCTTGCAATTGAGCCAAACTTTTATAGATTGAAGGATTTATCAAGGAATTTTGTTAAGAAAAAACCCAATTTAATACGATTTATTTTTGTATAATTTATTATGCTCAAATTTGGACATTTTTATATTTGAATATAATTCGTCTTGACTATTTATAACAAAGAACTATCGTTTCTATATACATTTTTTTTTCACCACAATATATTTATAAATATTCGTTGTTAACATTTTTCTCAAAAACAAACTTCCAAATGCTTGACTTGGCTTTAAAGCTTTGCGAAAGTTTATTGAGGGATTAAAGAGCTATAGTTCTCTATAGTTTTTTAAAGTTTTAAATGAATTGAAGCATTGCTCGCAATTGAGCCAAACTTTTATACTTTATCAAGGAATTTTGTGAAAAAAAGCAGAATTGAATACGATTTATTTTTGTCTAATTTATGCTCAAATTTTGCCAATTTTTATATTTGAAAACATTCGTCTTGACAGTTAAAAAACTATTTATAACAAAGAACTATCCTTTCTATATACATATTTTTTTTTTTCAATTGAATCTATTTATAAATATTCGTTGTTAAAGTTTTTCGGAAAAACAAACTTCAAAATTATGAATACATTTTTGTGTATTTGCTTCTCTTATGGCAAAATAAGTTAATTTTTTAAACAAGGCTTTCGAAATTCTGTGC
>JAWNNV010000716.1:1445000-1566575 GCA_035044485.1 Scaptomyza reducta | reverse complement strand
AGTAAACGATAATTTGCAACAAACATATTCTGTTCATGGTAAAATTATAATAAGGATTTGTAATCAGCTTTGGTGAAGTACTAAAGTTTTAAAAAGAGCAGATTTAAAGTGGGAAATAAGAATGAGATAGTAATGATTTTTGTGCACTGCTTGTGCAGGCACATTAAACCTTAATTTTATTCCGGTTTATTTTATTTACATTTATTTATTCGAACAATTTAATAAATACTAATCAAAATATGTGTATTCTGTAAAAACATGAACATGTTGTTCCGCAACATCTATAGGATTTGGAAAACATTCTTGTGCTTTACTTCTCTTTTAGTGTAATACAATACTCATTTGTTTTATACATAATTAAGCAATTCCTCTTCAAATTAAAATGTAGAATTATTTTAATTACATACTATTATTAATCATCTTGAAAAATCAAACTAATAAATAAAATTAAAATACTAAAATAAATTTTAATATCGATTTCAACCACATTTGCAACGGCGGAATTTAAATTTGCCGAGTACATCTGTTTTACCGATTGTACAATATATCGATAGCGATACACGTCGTACCACATATTAAAAGGCGCTTGCATCACTATTACGAACATCCGCGACCGGCCCGCACGTGTAGTGTATCTTCACTTACAATTGCCAATTAAGTTTAAGTTCATTAAAGCGCCCCAGATTGCATTTATAATAACATAAAAATGGTTAGTGATAAATTACTTTCTGTATAAAAAAAAAGAAAACCATGCGCTGCACAAAGAATTTAGCATAAGCATCTAGAAGTTTCTGCATACACTGATAACTTACCTAGCCGGGGTGTTGTGTAACTCTGCCCTAGCTCTGAGCAGGGGGCAACAATAACCGTTGATTGCATTTAATTATTACTTCATAAATATTATGTAGGCCGCCGCTATTAAGAAGATCGTCCCCATGCTGGATCGCATTCTGGTGCAGCGAGCTGTAGCTCTTACCAAAACGAAAGGCGGTATCGTTTTGCCAGAAAAGGCCGTTGGCAAAGTGCTAGAGGGCACGGTTATAGCCGTTGGTCCCGGCACACGCAATGCCGTAAGTATTTCACAATTGTATATTGCAATATTTAAATTAATGTTCATAATATTCTCTTAGACCACTGGCAGTCATATTCCAATTGGCGTAAAGGAAGGCGATCGTGTCCTGTTGCCTGAATTTGGTGGCACCAAGGTCCAATTGGATACAGACGATAAGAAGGAGATGTTCCTTTTCCGCGAGTCGGATATCTTGGCAAAATTGGAATAATTCACACACACAGCAATTCCATGAAATCAATGTTTTCTTTTAGTACGTAACCCCTCACAATAAAATTTCTATGCAATGTTATTGTTTGCATCCACCAAAAATAAAACGCGCATCTTTGGTTAATACATAAAACTATATTAAACAACAGCTAACTTAATCCAGCTTTAAATTACTCAGTCCGTATACCTGATTGAAGGCAGATCTTTGTTTTATGTCTGGCAAGCCCTCAACAGCAGCGCGTTCTCGGGATATATTCACCAAGGCCTCAAATGAGCGTGGCTCCCATATAGCCAAATCCGACAGCATTTTTCTATCAAAGATGAGAATTTATATATAACCCAGTTGCGAACCGTATACTTACTTGTTCAACAAGATATCTGAGCGCGCAAGACCCTCCTTGAAGGTTTCAAGGGCGACTCCATATTGCTGGCAGCCGGCTTCAACGCGCGTTGTCCAAAGTTGTGCCATGTCCAGTTTCTTGAGTTTACGGCCTTTGGTGGCGTAGGCGAGGGCACGGTGGACGCTACGTATGGCAAAGGAATAGACATTGCGAGTACGGCTTCGATAGTGCTACAATAAATAATAAACCGGATAAATAACAAATTTATCACATTGAAAAAGGTTCTTACAGCAGCGAGCTTAAAAATGCGTCTCTTGCGCCAGAACTCATCAGGGCCGCGAGCGCGAACCATCAATGGTATGTTTACAAACACCATGACAAAGTCTATTTTACAATTATTACAGCAGTTCTTACAGTTTTTAATTAAAAACTTAGCAATTTACATAACCTGCACAAAATAGCTTATCGAAATTGTTTTTATGCACGCGCAGCTGACTATCGGTTATTTGTACATCGCATGCACCAACATCGATAGCTGAGGAATTTTATAAACGGAATCATAAATCATAGAAGGTTACATCAGCGAAAGCAACAAACATTACTTATGTAGTTTAATATAGTAATGCAATATTGTAATGTGTCACTTGCAAAAAATAGTAACTGAGAAGAAAAAAAATGTATATCTAACAAATAATTTTAAATTAGCTTTTCTTAAAATTTATTTAATGTCCAATCAAATTTTATGACGTAGGTGCCACAACAATGCATTTGTGAGAGTTTCTAATCGCAATCTTCTACCTGGAAATAGTCTTGGAATTGCTATACATACCACCAGCCGGTCTTCTATTTTTATGTTGCTGCAAATGCTGTAAAACCCAAAAAATTCCATGTGTTTAACTCCACAAAGCGCTCAAAAAACTCTGTGATTTAGTTATAATGTGCGCAAACAATCCGCGGTCCTCAACATCAACAGATGCCAGCGCCAACGCCATGCTCTGCTCCGAAGGTCGCGTCAGTTTGTATTGTTTTCTGGCCACTGCGAGTCTCGTCCTGCTGCCATCAGTTCCTCAGATATATTATGGAATTGTGCCAAATGTTTGGGGTGCCATCCTTTGGGGCCCGGTGCTGTACTATGCTCTAATCAATATGATCATACGTTTTGTGCTCAGGAATAGCAATTATCAGGTGGGCAATGAATCACACTCATATATGAACATACTGACACTATTCTTACATGTTTATTTTATCTACAAGGTTGCCATACGCGCCTCTTTTCTTGGCTTTACTTTGGCGGTAAGCGTGCTAGTCATTTGTTTTGCGCCCACACCATGGCAACAATTTGGCGCTTATGGCTGCTTCATGTCATTCTTTCATTATTCGGAGTTTCTAGTCATTGCGTGGGCAAATCCATGCAGCCTCTCTCTTGACAGCTTCATGCTAAATCATTCGGTGCACTACGGCCTGGCCGCTGCAGCTAGTTGGACGGAATTCGTTCTCGAGCTCTACTTTTTGCCCGATTTCAAGCGATTCGGCCACATTTGGCTACTGGGCGTAGTCCTCTGCACTTGTGGCGAAGTGGTGCGTAAGGTGGCCATTATTACGGCCGGTCGCAGCTTTACACACTTGGTTCGTATTAATATTATATATGCTAGCTCAATACGTTAATATTGTTTTTCATCGAAACCAGGTACAGGATGAAAAGCATTCAGATCACAAGCTTATTACGAATGGCATATACGCTTATAGTCGGCATCCGTCCTATGTAGGTTGGTTCTACTGGTCCATTGGCACACAGCTAATACTGATAAATCCCCTATGCATATGCATCTATACGCTAGTCAGCTGGCTTTTCTTTCACGATCGCATTTACGTCGAGGAGTACTCGCTGATAAATTTCTTTCAATCCGACTATGTGCGCTACCAGAAGCGTGTGCCAACTGGTCTGCCCTTCATAAAAGGCTATCTGATTGAGTAGTTGGGTTCAGCTTTCGGGATCACAAATGTCAGAAACACAAATGCGAATGCATTCAACAAACCAAAACAAATTTAGCTTTAAGTTTTTTTCACAGTCATTTCGACTTTTGTGTGGGGCTAAAAACCATTAAAAATATTCTTTTTTTTCGCGGTTTTGATCTTTACAAATTTAGGAAATGACAAAGTTTTTTTTTATCTGTTCCGTAACAAGACAAAAAATTGTGTTGTTTTGTGCGATTTTTTAATATTACAGTATTATTGCATTCAGCAAATAATGCAATAAGTTAAAAATTTCTGCAAAAAAAAAAATACAAACAAAAGAAACTGTATAGTCTTCGCCCGATTGTAATATAGTAAATTCTGATTTGCCAACTGATTCATATTATTAATACATTAACGATAAGAAAAAAATATAGCATTAGTTTGTGCAAGTAGCTTAAAGAGTATTAGACGTCTTACAAAGGAAAAGAAAAGAGCCATAAAATCAATTCAAGTGATGTTGTAAGTAATAATACTAATCTAATCTGGTGACTGATTCAACTATTTTATGGACTAATTTGTAAAACCCATGACAAAGAGGGTACAGAAATAAAGTAGTCAAACCAAAAAAAAAATAATGTTCCACATGTCTGCGTTAGTAAACGAATTTGCAAATATGTTACTTGGCTATCAATTATATTTTTCGAGTTGGGGTCGTTTCTAGGTCAAATTAACGAAGATCACTTAAGATGAAGATGAAAAGAGCAGCATTATTAGTTTGTGTATGTTTATGGGTTTCGTTTTTTTCTTTTCTCTCTTCTTTTTATTATCAATTTAAATTCGAATATTGCTCTAACATTGCCTATAAAGATATTGTAGACTAACAAGGCCGTGCATAAATGTGTATGTCTGTGTGTGTGTGTGTGTGAGTATAAGTGTGTGGATTATATGTACAAACAATTAATTAGTGTTAACAAAATTGTCTTGGTCACTTCTCAGAACTCATTTTGCGAAATGATTAATGCCTCCTTACAGGCTGTTTGTCGCTGTTGTACCTTACGAGTGTGTGTTTTGTTATTGTGTGTGCGGTGTGTGTTTCTTCCTTTTGTTTATTCAACAAATTTGGGCGCACCATTGTACGTGCAACCAGGATTCTTGATGATATGACCAGCCGCATAATTGCCACAGCGTATGCACACATCCAGCGACTTGCCCTGTACAAACTGCGACAGGAAACCACCAACGAATGCATCCCCAGCGCCATTGGTATCAACAATTTCATGCACCGCCAAACGTGTGACTGGGAACTCTTGGATCGCGTCGTGCTGAATGAGCAGCACTGGGTCACAACCCTGCGTGAGTATGGCAATGCGTGGTCGCGCAGCATTTAGTTTGTCCAGTGCCACCAGACGTTTGCCAATCTCACGCAGATCCTCATCGGCAGGCCAACCTTGCGCTGTGGCAAAGGCATGCGCCTCCGCCTCGTTGCCAAATATGATATCCACATAGGGCATAACATCCAGCAGCGGTTTCATGAAAAATTGCGATATGAATGGTGCGCTGAGGTTCATTAGGAACGGTCGCTGCTTGGCAAGGGCCGTGGCGGCCACGCGCATTATGCTGGGCGGATTAACGGTCAAAAAGAAGCCCTACAAACAATAGATTAAACACTGAAGAACTAAATATGTATGCAAATTTTACTTACCGATATATAATAGTATTGCGCGTTCTCGATCATCGCCCTGTTGTCCGGCTGCTCCAGATGATCGATGGTGAATTTGTTGGCTGCCGCCAAATTGGCGCAAAGTGACCGATGCGTACCCGTGATGAGGACAGCACACGTGCCAGTTGGTGTATCTTTGCTCACTTGATAATGCGCATCGACGCCGGCATCGCGTGCCTTTTCCTTCAAAATATCCGCATACTTATCCTTACCTACGCAACCAAAGAATACAGCCACATTAGGCTGTCCCAATATCCATTGTGCAATGCGCAATGAATTTTGCACCGAGCCACCTGCCAGATATTCCGCCTGATAGCCTTCAACGAGCTCATGATAGATGGGCATATGTTTGTTCTCGGCTAATATGGCATCGTCCTCTTTCATGTCATATCGTTGCAGAAAATCCATGGGAACAGGCGCCGAAATATCCAGCAATGGATTGCCGCATCCCACCAGGATGCCCTCTCTGCAACATAAAACGTTCAATTCAAAGAGATTAGCATTTAAATTAACTTCGCTGATTCCCTATCTATGCAACCTTGAATTGTTCGAGTTGTTCTTGCTCTTGTCACACATGTTGTCTCGTCGAGGGCTTGCCGCCTACTTAGTAATTGAAACCGAGTTTCAAACTCAACGACTACCGCGCAGCAGTATCAGTTGTCGATGAACCGCAGCGATAGCCTCATGCTACAGTTCTGGCAATAATATTGTGCTCACAGCTAGAAATTGTGTTGCCCATTAAAATAAATACCAGGATTGCTACAGAATAAAATTCAAGTTTAGGTAATGCACTTATTAATTATATATATATACACATTTATATTATATCAGAAGTGCTGTCAACATAGTTTTGGTTGCCACGTTTAAGCCAGCTTGTTTTTGAAGAGAAGAATGTTGTCTTATCAGTACGTCACATTCCTTTGGAAAGTTCATTCATGCCCCCCACACTTTGATACTAAATGGAAAAATAGAGCTCAAAATACAAACACACACATTCACAGCAACACTCACAAATACACACTCAGAGCCGCTGGTACTCTCACACGATATTCTCATGTTTCTGTTAAATTTGGGGATTTAAATGCACGATCCAACACGAGCACGTGGCGCCAGTTGTAGACATTACTAATTTACGAGGTGTTAGGTGTTGGATGGGAAGAGAGGCAAACACTCAACTTACTGTAGTTTGGTTGTCATTGTGCTTCTGTTGTTGTTGTCTTGAATGTTGCTGTCTGCTTATGTAAACATAAACACGTTATTGCACAATTGACGTTGTATGACTGTTTAACCTATGACTTAGATTTATTTGACTTATTATTAGCTAATTTTAGCGGATTTTCCGAGTTGCGGGAGATGCTTGGCCCAAAAATATTTGGGCGCAAAATGACACAAAATCAGCCACTAAAAATGTGCTAAATTATACCTCAATACTTGGCTCCGATAGTTGCATTTTAAATCTTTTCCACTGGCAACTTTTGAACTTATCACTAATAAAATTAAATGTGACCTCTTAAAAAATAAATACGTTGCAATAAATATACAATAATGTAATGCATAGAATAATAATATAAGAATAATTTATGGATCTTAGTTTTATTTTGCTTTGATATAGCAACCAGCCTTTGTATGGCAATGGTAACGAACAGCTGATATTCAAATGTCAAAGCATCACTAAAAACAGAGACATGAAGTTGGCCGCAACGCTATACGGCTCTCTTTCTTTCCGGTTGTCAAAAAGGTACGAAAGCATATTCATTTCGAGCTGAAGCCGCTTCGACGAATTTAATTTACAATTATGAGTGCCATCATATTTAATAATACTTTTATTATTATCATTTGCAGTGCATTGCAGCCTCAACCTTTCAGATATGGCCGACGTTGATGTGTAAGTGCAAAATTCATAAAATTTTCATAAACATAGTTTTTTCAATGATGATATTAATTGGTCCGTGTTTATGAATTTACATTGATTTAAATTCTTCCAATTACTGAGTAATAAGTGTAAAATGCATTACAAATTTCTTACTCTGTCAAGATATTCCGAAGTTTAATCAATAAATGCCTTGTTTTCCTCTGCAGAGATGTACCCTCCGCAGTGCCCGTTCTTGGCGGTGCCATGGACATAAACACCGCGCTCCAGGAAGTGCTAAAGAAGTCACTGATCGCCGATGGCCTCGTCCATGGCATTCACCAGGCCTGCAAGGCTTTGGACAAGTAAGCTAACTTTTTGTTAATTTTTAGTTTTTTTTTTCACGCTGATGATATTAATTGGTCCGTGTTTATGAATTTATATTGATTAGAGATCTTCCAATTACTGAGTTTTTCACTTGATAAATTTTGTAGACTTACAAAGAAGAGAAACCCCGATTTTAATGTAATTTTTCCCCCCTCCCCCATTTTAGGCGTCAAGCTGTCCTCTGCATTTTGGCCGAGTCCTTTGATGAGCCCAACTACAAGAAATTGATCACTGCCCTGTGCAATGAGCACCAGATTCCTCTGATCCGCGTCGATTCGCACAAGAAATTGGGTGAATGGTCCGGTCTGTGCAAAATCGACAAGGAGGGCAAGCCCCGCAAGGTCTGTGGCTGCTCTGTGGTCGTCATCAAGGATTACGGTGAGGAGACGCCCGCATTGGATGTAGTTAAGGACCATCTCAGACAGAACAGCTAAACATATTGCCTTGTTGCCGTTCCCCCCGTCTGCTGAATGAGAGACTACCTGGCAAATTTTTTTATTGCTAAATAAAAATTCATACGAAAACCTAAATCAAAACGAAACGAAAGCGCTCTTCAAATTATTGGAATCTTTAATGTTATTAAGTATTTGTTTGACTAGACAGCCTTCACATTGCAGCTGCCCTTGTGTTTCGGCCAATGCTTCAGTTGGCACTCGCTGTAAATGAAAGTGTAACAAGTGGGAAACAGAAAACACGTGCGATTCATGTGCAAAACCTACCGTGAACAATAATGCACCTGCTTGCAATTGGCGCACTTCTTTTTAGCTATTTTCTGGCAGCCGCCGCATTTGTGAATTATATGGTCCTCTTGCTCGGCAATGTTGGTGCTCACTTCAGGTTTCTTTTCTGGCACCTTTATCTCTAAATCTTCCATTGTTTGTTCCAGTTCACACAAGAGCTCTGTGCCATAAGCGCTGCTTAATCTAGTTGCCAGTTCACAAATCTCTTCCCGGTTGTTGTTGAGAAAGATGGAATCCTGGCTCTGAGCTATATTATAGAAGCCACCCTCACGCTCCACAGTCTTAATGAGCTCATCCTGAATTTGAGGCATGTCCTCTAAAATAAGATTTTCCGATTTGTTGCCCGCATTACCACTGATTGCCATGCGACTGACGAATTGCTTTAGCTCAATCAACACGGGCAACTGATCCAACAATGTCTCGTGCATCATTCCCAGTAGCTGTTATTAGAATATTTTAGCCTGCACTCGCAAAGCTTACAGAGAGTTAAATATTACCTTGGATAACTGCTTGCAACGTGCCTCGTTTAGGGGATAATTATCGAGAGTCTGCGGATTTAAGAGCAACTGCCGAATACAAAACCAAGCTTGAGCTTCTGGCTTTACAACCTTTGCAGCATCCTCAACGGCCGTCCACTTTTCATCAATGAACTTTTGCAACCCCTTGCTCGTGTTGCGTTGCCATGGCCGGAAGCAAAGCACATCCACCATAAGCCAGGGTATGTCATGAGTAACCACCATGCGACGAGCTGCACCCAAATGGAATAGCGACACATTGTCAGCCAGGTAGCTGAGCAAAGAGACGCAACGCAGGCCAATCTTATAGATGAGATCACGCTTCTGACGTTCCAGTTCGGTGAGCACAGCCTCGTCCACATCCACTTTGGACTCGTTCTCGTGATAGCCCATGCTAACCAAACCTATCACCTGGGCAACCGCCTGGGCACAATAATCGATCAAATCCAGCACCGAATCCTGCATAGATTCACAGCCACTGGGATGGTACAAGCATAGATCCAAGAGAGCCACCACAGCAGCTTCATGATACAGCACCGTATAAATGAGAAATGTGGCCTGTGGATTCGGATCAATCTCCAGCAGATGCGGCAGCACTCGCGACTTCCACAGGTTCACACAAAACGCCTCGCTAATGAGTATGGCGAGCTTGTCGCGGGAAATGAGAAACTCTTTGACCTCCTCCTCACGATGTTCGGCAACCTCAAGAGCTGCCTGCTGGCTAAGCTTGATGACCATCTCGTGCACATCCAGCCATTTCTTGCTGCCCACATCGCGTACCTGAAAGCAACGAATGCTCTCCACGAACAAATACATCTCCTCTGGATACACAAAGTTAACCATTTTATATGATATTTTCAAAATGGAAATATTTTTTACAGTCTAGAAAAGAATTCACGAGATTTCTGGGGCTTGGCAAGGGGACACTGAATTATAAATAAAGTTCTAGTTGCTATGGAAATACTTTTAGGGTTGATAAATTCTTGCTGAATATTCAATAAAGGAGGCTACTGAGTTTTTTGAGTAGTGTTTCAGTTAAAAACTATCTTAGCTTGTTTCATTCTTTTATGTTAATAATTAATAAAACGACTTACACATATATTTATACGTTCGTATGAGTATAACGAGGGGATTATAACAAATAACAATTAACAAATTGACCAACAATTTTCCTTACTTACAATGCATTCGGCCTAGTAATTTTGGGTGAAATAAGAAATTTAACATTTTCATTGATTTGTACTTTGTACTTCGGTTAAAAAACATTAAATGTTTGATTGGTGTTATACAATTATTAATAACAACTCACGTCTTTTACAATTACAAATGTTTAAGGTAACTGATTTTTCACTTTAGCTAATACTTTTGCTAACATGTACGTATGCGTACACCTAGGAAATCAAATAAATTAAAATCCGTTTATAAATAAAATGACTGGTCGCTGGCTAACTTCTTCCGGGACACCGAAACCAATCGGTTAATTCATTCTGCTATATTTATTACACTTTGTAATTTAACCAGATGAAACTGCTCCGGAAAGATAATCACACATTCCAGTTAAGATTGGAGATGTACCTTGCACGTATGCTCTCCTTCCTTAAAATACACTGTCTAACGATACAGTTTCACTTGCTGCTTGAGCTCGTTATCGCTAATGCGTTCCTTGAGATTCAATTCATCCTCCTGGCGGCGCAGTAGCTCAAATATTGCCGCCAATTGTTCGCGCTCGATGCGTAACTCTTCTTCCATCTGAATGGGTGATAGATTCTTCGTAAGCTTGTGCTGGTAGCGTTTGGCCTTGAATTTACCAACAAGATTGCTATAATTGAGTGTTCTTGCTGGTGTTAAATCCGTATCGCTGTCGCTTAACGGCTCCTGCTCCTCCTCGTAGGCCTCATCATCGTCGATATTCCTTTGCAAGCGTACTTGCATCTGTGCCTTCAGCTCTTGATCGTCTTCCAAGTGCTCCTCGTCAGCGCCAAGGCCTTCGTCCTCCAGTTCCTGTGTGTTGTGTTTATGTATTTAAATGCGATAGGAGGGGGTGGGATTATTTCAATGGCAACTTACGAAATCGTCCTTCAGAAAATTGGTAAAAAATAGTGCAATTAATATGCATAACAGGAGTGTGGATAACGCTACCACGTAGTAGCCGGATGGATCAAACCACATGTTTTTAACGCTTAATGCGAATACTCCAGTAAGAATTTCTTTGTCTTTCTTTTATGTTTCTGTGTGTATTTTCAACAATTTTGCGTTTTTTGTTTTGATAGGCTCAAACATAACCTTGTATCAATGTGACCAGTTGTAAGTGCGTCCAAAATACGACACGATTTTAAGCTCTCAGTAGCTTAAATACTAAAAAAATACTTTGCTACGAACAAGCTGTTTTAGTCCTGTTTAACACTTTAAACGTTGTTGGCTTTCTATTGAAAGTTTGTTTTCCAATATATTTCCATTTTCGTGGATTTCCAACTGTTTTTACGCTGGTCCACATTTAAATAATTCTATTTCATCTTTTTATCAATAAAACACGCTTAATTTACATCCAAGCCTTCTTTTTCGTTTATAACTATTTAAGAACATACAAATGAAAAGGATTTTCATGCAGAAAAATTTGGCATCATGATTATTTAAAAATATATATATTAAAAACTTTTTTTTATAACTAATTTAAAAAAAAGTAAATTGTTCATTTCCATTTGTATTCATTGAGAACATTTAGAATATTTTTGTCGGCAATCTGAAGTAACTGTACACATTACACTTATTTTTATATTATTAAAATAAATATGTTTATGAATAAAAATAATGCACTGGTTCATATAAAATCTGCTAGCGTGGGCTGCGCTTTAAATATTTTTCAGGACTATGCATGAAAGCTTCAAGAAACCCGATACCACTTGGTAAAAATTGAATGTTCTCATCGAACTGATACAAAGGCGGATCCAGAATGTTTTTAAACGATACCTCCTGAACATTACCGATTTCAATACGAAACTGTGTTTTCTCCACCCGCATATATGGTTCGTCCTCGTTCTTGATGAATTTGCGAACAATTTTTCTCACAACATTGCGATTCGGTTCTCTAATCAACGAAATAAAAAGAAATTAAAGCAGAAAAATATTAAACAATTACAATTTGTACCTTAACAGTCGCGCTTGTGCCGTGCTCAACACCATGTGCATATTATTGCATATATCTAATATTTCAATACAAATTTTATCGACGTGCTGCAGAAATCTAACAAATGCTTGAGCATTATATTCATCCAACAAGTTGTCCAAATTCAATGGTAGCTTAAGCCTTAACTGTAAGTCCATCAAATGCTCATAAACACTCCATTGATCTGCAAATTCAAAAGTTACAGTTATATATAGAGCGATAATGTTAATATATTTCAAGACAAACCTCTAGAAATAATAGTGGGATTATCCAATTTAATGCTGTTCACGCGAATTTCAGTTTCCAATAGATCAAGCGGCTCATAGTTAACAACAATACGAAATGTGGTGATTTTTCGATGCGAGAACATATAATTATGATTGCACTGCAGCTGATAGTCAAATATCCAATTGGGCAGCTGAACACACATTATGGACTCCAAACGTTTGACAAACGTTTCCACTGGCTTCGGTGTGGAACAGCTTTTCTTGTACCTACATATACATACATCAGAAAAGAAATTATTATTTGTCAATACGATAAAAATAACACTATTTAATATTCATACTACTTACTCTTGCCACTTATTGCTAAACATCTCCAGGATTTGTGGTAAATTTAAGCGATCTGTTTCGTTTATACCGCTGTTTGTTTCATGTTCATTATTATGAGCTGTCTCATTGTTGCAATTCGAGTAACGTTCCAGTTTTCTTAGCTCCCAATATTTATGCACATCCTCAAGCCGCGGCCGTTGACGCAATCGCTCCAAACGCTCGAGCCCCATATCAGGCTCTCGCCAATCGGGCAACTCAAATGAATCGGCCGAACTGTTGCGTCGTAGATCGACAGAACGCCTACAATGCTTGCACTTTTTGCAGGCGTCTAAAGCTCCAGCAATAGCTGGAGGATTAACGTACTCAAGGCAAACCTCAGCTTCGCCAATTGATTCTAATTCAATGCTGCTGCTGCTGTGATCAACTGCCTTCTGTTCAGCTTCACCTTCCTCATCGTCCAGCAATGTCGAGACCAAACTAAGTCGTGTCTTATCAATTTCACAATAATCCATCGCCTCGTCAGGAAGATCAGCAGCGGCAAAGATAACAGTATCACCACTTAAATTTAAAAACTCTTTTTGCGCTCTCGCATAGTTTTTAAAGTTATGCTCATTGGAGGCTCGACTATCGGTGGTAGTGTTCCTTGGTTGCTGAACTGAACGCTTGGCCAGATTCCGCTGCTCCGAAAAATGATTCGACACATCGGATATGGTAATGGGATTATTCTCATACCCAGCGTCATCTATTTTCTGGCTGTTCCCCATTATATGATTCATTTCGGCTTCGAAACGACTGCGTGTCTGTTGCATCATTTGTGCCCTCACCATTTGAACGGTGCCGTCAAGCTGTTCCTCTTCGTGCCAAGCGGAGTTTTGGATTGTTTTGGATAAAACAGGTATCAGTGATCTATTTGCTGTTAGTTGATCTTCATTTTGTCTTAGTGGTGTGTCCAGCTGAATTTGTGAGCTAATAAAAAGGAATTTAACATTTTTAAACTATTAAATAACAAAAGAAGAGTTTGCTTACGTATTATCATATTCTATTTTCATTGATTGCGTGTTACGTTTTTTTGATTTTGGTAAATTTGGTGTCAAGTGTATGGGCAAGCGTTTTACATTAGATGAAGTCGTTTGCTTCGATGCGGCACTGGGTGTGCCACAGTTTGAGCTATCTATGTCGAGTTCCATATCGACATCTTGGGCAACTGCAGAGGACGGTGCGGTGCTATCTGACTGGCACTCCTGCTCCAAATCTTCGTACTCAATCATTGAGCGTCCTGGAGTGATAGCAAAATAGTTTTGAAGCAATAACCGCTGCTTTTTATTAGGTTTGGGCGTTTCCATGTTTGCTTTGTTGTATTTTGCTCTCAGAACTTTGTCTTCTTCAACTGGACTCGGTGTTTCGTTATTAGTTGAACATGGATTCTCCAGCTTCATTGACATAGACTTAGCTATCGTTTTGCGCGCTTTATTGCGCATCTGAGCAAATTCATCGTCAACTTTTTCAGCATCTTCGTTTAAGCTCTGACTTAGCAGCTCCATCTCCATGGATTCCGAGAGTCGTAGATCGTTTGAAATCTTATTGCTGCGCAGCTCACTTTCCCCAACGTTTGTTCTTTCTTTGCCCATTTTTTTTTTTTGCATGCAATTGATGTCTTCCTCAATATCTTTTTCCATCCGAAGTGTCCGCCGAGTTCTAAAGGCAAATTGATCAACCAGTCTTAGTGCTTTAGTTGCACTACAAATCCCCTCATCCATGGGCTCGGCTTGCATGGGCTTTAAATTGTTATATCTTTTGCTGCAAACTTCTTCTTCCCGCAAAGTTTGTCTCTGTTTACTGCTCGCAACTATTTGTGATTGCAATTGCGATTTAGATACAATTGGTGCAGCATTCGCTGTTAAATCCTTTTTTACACGAAATGAATCTTCTTCAATGAAATCAGTGAGGTGCATGGTTAGTCGACGCCTGTCATCTGACTGTTCCGTTATGGCAGCTGTTGAGCCATCCTTTGGAACAGGTTGAACTTTTTGTAATATTTGTCGTTGATCTTTTGCAGAAGTTGTCATTAACCTTTCATCTTTTTGTGCACAAAAAGAATCTTCTTCGATGGGATCGGCTAAATGCAACGTTTGTCGACGCCTGTTATGCGGCATTTCCACAGAGGGAGTTTTGGACTTTACTTTAAAATCTGGTTGTGGTTTTAAGTCATACGCTTCAATTTGCCTGTTCTTTGCATTTGGCATTGATTTTTCATCTTTCTGCGCACATAAAGATTCTTCTTCAATGGGATCAGCCAAATGCAAAGTTTGTCGTCGCCTGGGGTGCACCATTTCAACTGAAGCTGCTACTGACTTGGCATTTACTTCTAATTGTGGTCTGAAGACATATTTTGCAGAAGCACACAAAGAGTCTTCTTCAATGGGATCAACCAAGTGCAAAGTTTGTCGACGCCGGGTGGTTGACGATTCCAGTGTCGGAGCTGCTGGCTTGGCCTGTAATTGCTTTTGTGGTCTTGAGATATCCTCTACAATTATTTCATCTAACATTTGCAGATGTTCCTTGGCAGGAATTGGCTTAAAACTTTCTTGAGCACAGAAAGGGTCTTCTTCAATGGGATCAGCCATGTGCATAGTTTGTCGACGCCGGGTGGTTGACGACTTCAGTGTCGGAGCTGCTGGCTTGTCCTGTAATTGTTTTTGTGGTCTTGAGATATCCTCTACAATTATTTCATCTAACATTTGCAGATGTTCCTTGGCAGGAATTGGCTTAAAACTTTCTTGAGCACAGAAAGAGTCTTCTTCAATGGGATCAGTCAAGTGCATAGTTTGTCGACGCCGAGTGCTTGACGATTTCAGTGTCGGAGCTGCTGGCTTGTCCTGTAATTGTTTTTGTGGTCTTGAGATATCCTCTACAATTATTTTATCTAAAATTTGCAGATGTTCCTTGGCAGGAATTGGCTTAAAACTTTCTTGAGCACAGAAAGGGTCTTCTTCAATGGGATCAGCTATGTGCATAGTTTGTCGGCTTCTGTTGTACGACTGTTCTGCAGAAGGAGCTGCCCACTGCGTTGTAACTGTATCCTCTTCGATTGACTCTGCCATGCGTAGTGTTTGTCTACGGATCGTTTTCTGCTGTTCAATTGCAGGAGCCTTCTTGACATGTGATTTCAAATGTTGTTGTGTTGTGAAAATGTCTTCTTCAATGTTTTCAGATATATACACAGTTTGCCTATGCTTGTTTTGATGCACTTCTACATGAGTAGTTGTACCCATAAAATCTTTATGTGCACAGGAAGTGTCTTCCTCAATGGGATCAGCCAGCAGCAATGTCTGTCTACGCCTTGTGGATGGCTGTTCCTTGACCGTTGCAGTAGGCAAAGGTTTTATGTTTTTTTGAAGTTTCTCCTCTTCGATGATTTCCGCCATATGCATTGTTGGTCTGAATTTGTTGTTATGCGATTTTATTGAAGGGGCATCAGCCAAAATCTTATCTTGTGCACAAAAAGAGTCTTCTTCCATGGATTCAACACGGAGCAACGTTTGTCTACGTTTGCTTTGCTGATTTTCTACAGTCAAAGCTACCGGTTTTATTTGCATTTCTTGACGATTATCTACGATGTCTTCCTCAATTATTTCCGCAATGTGTAGTGTTTCTCTGCGCGGCCTAAAGTCTGCCTGTTGAACTGTTTGTGGTACTACATTATGGTGTTTGATATGTTCAGCCATATGTAATGTGGGCCTTTGCTTCTTGTATTGCGGTTCTCTTTGAGCAGAAGTTGATTTTGAGACAAAGGATATTTCTTCAATGGGTTCAACCAAATGCAATGTTTGCCTTTGTAAAGTTTTTCGAGTTTCTTTTGGAACAACTACTGGATCAGAGAAAGAGATATCTTCAATTGGCTCCCTCATGTGCAATGTTTGCCTTGGTCTGCTTTGCTGTTGAGCCTGAAGCATCTCAATACCAGCATCTTGATTCACATCGTTGTGCTGCGTATCCGTTGGCTTCTTGCAGGGTATTCGAAATTCATCTTCTTCCATTGCCTCAATGTGATACATGGATTTCTTGTTTTTTGCTGTTTCAAGAGCTGCTGCAACAGCTGCTTCATGTTTTTCCAGATCATCCAATTCCATGGCAGTATTATCGTAAGTAGTCTCGCGTCGCAATGATGAGCATTTAAAGCTACTTCGTGAATGCGTTTCATCGCCCATTTTAGCATGAACCAGAAAGTTCGTATTGTCCAGCATTAGCTCGTCCGCCTGCGAGAAGCGGTAATTTTGTTTAGGTTCCTTACTGCTCTTGCCCTTAACAAGTTCAATTGATTGATCGGTTTTGGTCTTAAGCTTCGATTCGGGTGTTTGAGGTGCAGGCGAGACCATCATGCTATCATTAAAGTTTAGCGTGCCGCGAGGTCTAATAACTTCTTTCAGTGGGGCATCCTCTTCTACTGGCTTTTGCTCGAAGCCATGCCTAAAACGCGACTGCATTGCTTTGCGATCTGTGGCTGGCGTTCTGGGACCATTGGGAAAGAGTTGAATGCGGCCAGAGTTTAATGCATCGTTTAGCTCACGAAAATTGAGTTTGTTCATAATGCCGTTCTCTGAAATCACGTCCGAAGGTATTAACGGCGAGGACAGTGTTGAATCATCTGCATAATAATTCATGTAATCTCTTTCCACCATATCAAGTGACACATTTTCTTGCGTTGGTTTAGCAGGTGCAACTTCTGTTGGCTCTGAAAATCAATAGATATATTAAGTTTCTTTTTTTTAACAGCTGTTGATTTATTGATTTGTATGTCATTACCAATATCCATAAAGTCACACGTTATGTCATGGTTCTCAAATACGACTGTTTTCTGTATAATGTCCTTGTCTTTTGGAGTCGTCACAGAGCTAATGTCTCTAGAGATAATAGTGGGTTCGTAAGCATTTTGTTTAATATCCACATGCTTTGACGCATTTTGCTTTATTCATACATTTTTAATGAGACATTTTAAGGAATGAAATTAGTGAATTTTAAGCTTGTTAGTTATTTATAAAGGTTATCACAACATTATTTTACTCACCTCAGCAGTAATGCACTTTTGTGGAACAAGGTCAATTGTTTTTTCGACCACTGGAATATTATATATACTGTTTTCACGCAGCTTATCACGTTCCATTTCATACAGAGACAAACTGTCGCCAGACGTAAATTCCAGAGATGCGGACGATTCAATGTGTCGACGATTTTTTGACAATTCGTCCGGCAGCAGCGTCACATTAATGCTAGTCTGCAATTTAAGTGTGAAATCGGTTCGCGATTGCTGATCGTACATTGATAAATATGCGTCTGGCAGGGCATTTTCTTTATCCATATCATTATTAGCCGCTGAAATGAGAGCTGTACTTTGCAGAAGAGACGTCGCCACAGTGGCATGGGATAGGCCGGAGCTGTCGGATCCGTTGTTGTGATCCGATATTTCATAAGAATGGTCATAGTCTCTTGGCTTCTCTGCTGCATCGAATTCTCTGCGTTGTTAAAAATGGCGGTACAATTAATATATATTGCATAATAATATTATGTTGAATTTGTACCTTATGAATTTCTTCTCACTAAAACTAATGCGACGCTTAATGCATCGCGCAGGATCAGCTTCTTCTTCGGGCTGAGCCGACACTTTTTTTAACTGTAAGAATGAATAAAAATATAAATTCTGTTTATGGGAAGCGATTTGTTAACTCACCGAACTTCTTGATTTTTTATTATTCATCATATTTACTTTCAAGCAAAATATATTTCCTTTTAATTTAAATCATAGACGCCAATATTGCGGCTGCCAACTTGTGACAATGTATTGATATGTCTTATTTCCTTGAGAATGGTATCTATTAAATCGATACATCGCTAAGACTTATAAATCTGTTATTTTTAAATTATCTAAGAGTCATATGAACAACAATTATTTATAGAAGTTTTTTTATTAAGTTTGGCAGTCTGAGAAAAATATAAAAATAAACTCTAATCAATTGGAAGGAAAATGTTAGCTCAACAATATTTTTTTAACCATCATCTAACTTAATAGTTAAAGAAGCTGTTGTGGCAATGCTTAATATATCGATCAGCTATCGGCTCATTGTCGATAGCGATTTCAATTGTTTTGCAGAACTTTAATAAATTATCAGCAATACAAAACGATAGAACACTTTGCCATCACTACCTTTAAGCACATTTTCTGTGTATAGCGTTTAAAAGTTTTTTCTAATCAGAAGAAGAAATGTACGAGCTGAAAACTTTGTTGCCCCAGTTCGAAATTAAACTGCCAACCTGTATGTACAAATTAAGGAATTTCAGCCTTAACGCCGGCGCTGAGGCAGTTCCTGCAGTAAGTGTATTGTGTTCCAGCTTCCGTGGCCTAAATTAGAGATGAGCGTAGCTGTTAACAAAAGTCACAGTGACTAAAGTGCCAATGTTGTATTTTAAATGCCATTGCCTTTGCTGCGTGAATAATTAAAATTGAAATAAAATTCGTAACTTCAATTTTGTTCACCATTTATCAAAAGGGCCATAAAATTCAATGCAGTCGGGCAACGGAGAGTGAGAGCAACATTTCAAAAACAGTCACTTGTGCACTTGATTTGGACATTTTAGGCCAACAAATACAACAACAGTTGCTAAAGGTTAAAAACAATTTTTATACTAAACACAAAATGATAAATCTATTTATAAAACACAATTGACTAACCTAAAAACTGCTTAATATGCACAAAGCTTATGCTGTTCGTGCCATTTTGTTTTGACTACTCAAAGTGAAATCATTTGGTTAGTAAAAGCCACATCAAATCTATTTAAATTGTACTCGTAAAATATTCAATCCAATGGATTGGGGTAATACATTATTTTACAAATCGGATTTCTCAGTGAGACTAAGATTTCATGTGCTCCCTTCTTTCTTACAGGCTGAAGACACAAAGGCGGTGTTGGAGCGCCAAGAAAAGGTTTTGAAGCAGCTGGAGGAGCTGAAAGCGCAGTTGGGTAAAATACGGGCCAACTTGGGTGTGAAGGTGTGCGGTAAGACCATCCAACATACGACAGCGCATCAGAATGGCGGACTCAAAGAAGTGAGTCGAATAAAACCCCAAACACAATACAATATACCTATTTACTGAACATGTATCGTTTTACAGATACCGCTTCAAGATGTCGTCGTTAATGGCCATCCCAATTTCATACCATATGCGCTGTTGGCATTGAAGAACGCTTGGCGCAACCTGTACACCATTGACGTGAAGACATTTACACACTCAACAATGGCGGATATTGGACCAGCGGCGCGCGAATTTGAGGCTAATTTGACCAAAGTGCCTGTCAATGAAGCGTTGCCAAAAATCAGCATCACGTTGATATGGAAGAACTGTAAGCAGTAACGGTTAAATACATTATACATTACTAATTACCTACGTTTATTGCTTGTTTAGGCGAACACACTGAAATGATCAGCTCACCTACAATGTATGTACCCATTTATGGCGAGGTCAACATCATCAGATATTTGGGTCGAGTTGGTCCTGCTGAATATCGCTATGAAGGCTCACCGCTCTGCAATGAAATCGATGCTGTGCTGGATATTTGTTATCAGTTGCTACGCTGCACCACACACAAAAGCCAAGTGGCCATGATTCGACTGCTGGATAAGCGGTTGCAGCAGCAGCAATACTTTGGCGGCGATCAAATGTCTGTGGCGGACATTGGTGTCTATAGCTCCCTGATACGCTTGCCTGCTATTAGTGACGTGGACCTAACGCCAGCGCTTCTGGCATGGCGGAAGCGCGCCAAGCTCGTAACCCTAATCTAAGATTATAAAGCAGACGAGCGAATATACCAATAGAAAAATATTTCCAGCTTACAACTCAGCTTTTCGTATAGCGATAAAAATTTCTATTTGATTCGATGAAAAATTTAGATCTATACTCAGAATTAGGGATGATTGCGAGATGAGTTTTGAAAACTAACAATAAATATCCTCGATGAAAACTACTTTTGTGTTAAATTAAACGAGTCAACGTAAGGTTTTTTTTTATGTCATTTTATTTGGCTTATTTATCTTTGCAATTTATTTTTATACAATGCAGTATTCCGTTTCAATATTGCGGTTGGTGTTTCTTTTTTGTTTGCACTTACAAATTGCTTAATTGCTACGGTTCATAATTTTTGCATTATAAACGTGAAATCCGTTGATTGTATCTTTATGTATTTGTTGAGTGTTAGTTTAGCTTGTTTTTTTGTTTAGGGTGTGTCTCGCTTGTTAGGAGGTAAGTTATGTTTTCTTTAAAAGTTTTGCATCTGACGCCGTCCCCCTTTTGTTAATTAACTGTACATACAAGTACATATATGGATGCGTGTATTTGTATACGTATATATTTTTAAATAATAATTTATAGCTAAATACATATGTATACATTGTATATTTTTCTTGTATATAATCATAATCAGTTTTGAGTGTGTTTAGTTGCTTTCTTAAAGGAATCGCAGGATCCTGAATCGATTTAAAACATTCTCTGGTCATCGCATAGCTGAGGATTAAAAGCGACTCACGATTTTACAATTGTACAATTATTAAAGAGAATAGATAAAAATATTTTTTTTTTGCGTGAAATGATAAGCCAGCCATTGGCCTTTGGGAAGCGTCTCCTAGCAGCTCAATTCTCTCTTCGTTTCACATGGTACATCAATTAAATGCTACGCAGACGCCTAGGGCAGGGAGCAATCTTGGATCGAAAGTTAGCTGCATTATGTTGTTTCACCCTTGCCGCTATCATCGGCGGATTCGCCATCATCTGTGGCTGAAGCTGCAGTGGATTTTGAAGACACTAGGCCATTGTTGTTAGTGCATTTCTTGTTATTCATATTGTTTTTGATGTTCGCTGCTGCACTGTCCCCGCCGCCCTCCTCGTCGTCTTCTTCACCAGCATCATCATCTTCATCATCGTCGTCCTCGTCATCATCGTCATCGTCGTCATCATCGTCTTCGTCTGAATCCGTGGGCAAGTCTTCGGTCTCCAAATCGAAATCATCATCATAGAAATTTGCATCCAGACCAGAACCTACACTGGGCTTAACCGTCGGCTTTAGACAATAGTCCTCTAGTGTCATTGGCACGACAATACCCTCTCGCTTGGCTTCCGCATTGGCAGCCAGTGCTTGCTTTCTTATAATGTTCGGATATTCGTTGTCCTTACCCTGCGTTTAAAAATAAACACAGATGAATAGTTTTGCAAATGTTTTTAAATTAGCTTTAAGCCGCTCACTTGTGAATCCCGCCATCGACGATACATCACCGAGGCATCCACGTTGGCCGGTGAGTATGTATTTGGCTCGTTCAGGAGCGATATAACCGAGAGGAGAATGGTGCGCACATTCTGTGTGGGATTCCAGCGTTCGCAGGGCAGTTCACCGCTTTGCGGATCATCGACTGGTGGATGCAGTATGGATATGCATAGATCACCGTTCTCATACACATTGGGATGCCATACCTTAGTAAGAAAGCGTATAGATGGCGGCGAGTATGGATAATCGTGTGGGAATTTCATGTGCGCCTTGAAGTAGCCACCCTGATATAGTGTATCAGGTGGCCCAAAGATGGCCACTTCCCATTCAAATAGATTATCATCGTTCATTAGCTTTACACGAAATCCCTCGACGGGCTCCTCCTGCAGAGACTTGTATTCCATGGCCAGAGCACGCACCGCCGAACTACTCGGTGTCGTTGTTGCTGTTGTTGTGGAGCCAGTGCCGACGGCTCCGGCAGCGCCCATCAATGTTGATGACGCATTTTGCGATGTGGAGGCAGCGGTGGTCATTTGTTCACCTAATAATTGAAAAGTGTTTCTATGCAGCAACGATTGTATGAACGTGTGTGTATATGAGCGTACGTGTGCGAGTGCTTTAAATATGTATCAGTCGTACAGGGTCAATATCTTATACGTAGACGCTTTCGGAGGGGGATATACAGCAACAGCAACAACAGAGGCGACGACGAATTCAAGGTGAATAGCGGAATTCAGAAACATACAATTTTTTTGCAAATGATACTTTACAATTTTGAATAAGTTATTGGGACCAAAATGTGTTGCGTTTTGTTTGGTTAAGTTGCGTTTACTTATTTTGTCTTCTTTTCGAACAATTTTGTTTCTTTTGTGCAAGAAATTATTAATGTTGCTGGTGTTGTTGTTTGGAAGCAGACAACAAAAAGAAATGAGAAAAACAAAAATTAGATAAATGAATATATTTTAATGTCAGAAGCGCTGCAAATACGTTAACAGCCTTCTGTATTATACGCACTTTTTTTTGGGAAAAATAAAACTTTTAATTTATATGCGGCTTATTAACAGCTTTGTATTATTGTTATTTCGTTTGGAACAATTTCACTTTACACACATTCGCCATAATTAGAGATTCGATACTAATCCAGTGCATGCATGGTAAAATTTTATGTATCGGAATCGATATGTATAATGATATTTTCGATAGTCTTTCTAACCGATGTACCGCATTTTTTTTTTATATAATTACGGTAATATCGAAATAATCGATATATTGCCGTACATCCCCAGTGGAAAAAAGAAGCACATCGCTAGTGTATACACAAGTGCTGGAGCTGCAACTCGTGCGTGCAGAGGTGCAAAAATTTAAGTTAAGAGCCACGAAAACTAACCAATTAATTTAATGAAAAAAGCAACAATAATAACTATTCGCGTTGTTATATTAAACATTCATTTGGAAAATATGTCCTCGGTTCAATATGCATCAACGCGACGCGCTAAACAAGCGTTAACTATGAAAAGACAACAGTGAAAAAGAGTGAAGTCGCCAAGCAAAGCAAAAAAAGTTCATACAGGAGTGGCTGCTTTGACTGCGCGAGCATAAAAAATTGAATTTTTTAGAAATCTAAGTAGGTATCCTACGTATATACCCATACATAAATACATTAAATAAATAAAAAGTCGATTGAAGTTTGAGAAAACTAAACGAACAAAATAATTAATACGTACGAAGAAAATTTAAACAACGCCCAAACACACAAAATTAACAGATACAAGTAAGAGGAGCAGTAACAAACGACAACAACAACAACGAAAGATAAATGCATACACAGACAAAATAAGCTACAATAACGCAATTACATTCCAGTGGAAAGTAAACGGACCGGAGAAGAAGAAGAATATGTTTTCAACCAGCATAAAACAGCATAAAATTGAGAGCGAGCACATTTTTCTGTAAGAACGAACGCCCGAAAGAAAAGTGCTGCCCACACACACCTACACACACACACGTACTCATAGGCAAATATTCCGCATACCAACAAACAAACGCTCACACGCATATACACACGTATATATATATATATATATATATATATATATATACACAATGTCCAGCTGGGCTGAACGCATGCATAGACGCGCCGCCGATTTGGGCAACGTTGTCACATCCTGCGGACATCCAGCTACCGCGCCCGTCTACCCTTATCGCCTCGAAAAGGTAAAATTCGGTGTGCCGCTGGAGGAGGTATGCAAGCACAACAACAACATTCCGGGACCTCTGCTCGTACTGATATTGAAGCTAAACAAGGAGTCCCCCAATCGACGCGATGTTTTTCGTGCGCCTGGCCATCAGGGGGCAATGAAGAAGCTTATCCACTTTCTGCAAGCGGGTCGACTTGTAAACGTTGACAACTATTCGGTGTTCACAATTGCCAGTGTATTGAAGAAGTTCCTCCGCAAGATACCCAACGGTATCTTCGGCCGTTTGGGTGAGACGGAGCTCTTTGCCATTAACGAGCTGCAGAACGAAGCCGAACAAACGGATCGTTTACACAGGTGAGTAGTCCACCAACTTTTCAATTATCTATGTACACTCATACATACATACATGCATGTTGTATGAATGCAAACTTCTTATGTGTTGAATGTTGAAAAACGCTAGCAATTAATTTTTACAAAACGAAAGTAATGCAAGAAATTGAAGGCTGTGATTACGTTGGCTTAAAAGAGCATATCTTATATCGAGTAAGCACGCGTCCATCTCTAGTATCGTCGTTGGTCGTGTGTGTGTGTGTGTGTGTATATTGTAACTAGCTTGCGGTAAACTTGCTGAACCGGATCTAGATTTGGTTGCAGCCCAAGAATCTTCGCTACAAACTCACATACATAATGGACATGTACATACATGTACGTGTGTATATATGCATCTGGATGCTAGCAGTTGTTAGGTGGGTGTGTAAGGGGATTGGTGGGGTAACGGGTAAAAGGGGCCTGCAAATTTAGTTGAAATTAAGTGAAAAGCATTGACTAAGCTGCGACTGTTGCTGTTGTTGTTTATACTGTGATTTACGCCCGTTTGACTTGGCACTTGTTGACACATTTGCTAGATTTTCACCAATTTTCACTTGTACGTTATACGATCAGGCGACAAAAAATTGGATCTGAGCAATGCAGGTCGACATGCAGTTATGAAAGGGGCGTGTTATCCCCTCATAGGTTTGTAAGTACTCAGTTTGCAGCTGTAAATTGAATGTTTTGCTTGCACGTTTGCTTTGCGCTGCATCGCTCGCTTTGATTTGGTTTTACTTGCTTTGTTTTGTTGCTGCAATCGATTTCTAACTTCCCAACTGAATTGGAGCATAAAGCGTGGGCCAACAGACAGACCCGCACATACTCAATTAAAATAAAACGAAATTTTTGCAATTTTTATAATTTACAATTGTTTTTTGCAATTGTAAGTAATGAAAAACAGCAACGGCTGGCGAGAGAAGGTAAAGTTGGTTGTGCGTGAAGTGAATGCATTAAGCATTATGCATTCGCAATCACAATCACAATCGATATTATCTTGCGTTGTTTTATTCTTTTATCGGCTGTGCTGTGGCCTTGCCAACTGAATTGTTGCTGTTGAATTGGGCATTTGACAGCTGTTTGATTGCAGTCGCTTTATATTTGTCTATATGTTCGTTTAGGAGTGACTTTAACAAATCTCATTTTGTTAATACACCGTGCCACTTTGATGGATGTGTTTGTATGGAGAGATGGGGTGGATGATGCGGCAACTGCGTCATCAGCAACATGGCAACAGCAAAGCTGTTACATTAATGCTAATGTGCGTGTAAACAAATAACGTCAGCAGTAAAACATAAATTTAAAATTGGCCAGTGGGTACATGCGTAAAAATCGACCGCCAAATTATTTTTCTAGCAGTCCAGCCCAGCCAAGCAGGCAATTCAAACGTAAATCTCAATTTGGTTACTGTAAACTTTGCATACAATTATATACACATTTATTGTTGTAATTGTTTATGTGCTGTGTTGCCGCTGCTGCTGTTACCTTTCTTTTATTTATTTACATTTTAGGGCAGGCGCAGGCCGCCGCCGCCCGCCCAATCCCCAATCAGCAACCAGCAACAACATCTACAACAACACACACATTAAGCAATCGCAATCAGATTCGGTTGCCGAATTAAACAAATGGGCGAAAATATCGAAAACTTTTATAAATAGATATTCGGAGATGCCCGATTGAAACTTCTTTGTATCAATTAACGTAAACGTAAGCGTAAACGTAACAACGTAAGAGCCAAACCCAACAGGTCGCCCAACACTATATTGCCACTCAATTCAATCCGTTGGTACATCGTTTTGTACACGTTATGTTGTTGTTGCTGGTGTTGTTGTTGTTATTGTGGCAGACGGGCAACGACGTCATTGTTGCACGTTTTTGCAATAGACCAAAAAAAGATATATACATATAATGCTATTTATACCCATTGCACATGTACTACGTACATGCATACATACATATGTGCCTCAGACCATGCGTATTATTATTATTATTATTTTTTTGTTATTAGATGTTAGAAAAACAAAAACACAACAAGACGCCTCTGAGGTCGTTGTTGTCTGTAAAAAGTGTGAAGTGTAGGTGTTTGAGTCTGTATGCGCATGTGTAGTGTGTGTATATATGTGTGTGTGTAAACCTCTATTGCTTTTTGGCTTTCACTCTTTTGCTCTAAACTCTTGCGGTTCCTGTAGCTCCAACTTGTTGACTGGCCAAAGCTTTTGCCTTTCTAAGCTTTTTTTAACATGAACGTAAGCTTAAAAATATTTGTTTTTAGTTGTCAATTTTAAAATTATGGTAATTAAAAATATTAAATTTTATTTTATTAGATATTTTAAGTTTGAAATAGGCAAATTATTCCTAATTAAAATCAAAGTGAATTTATTTTAAATTAAATTAATTTTCCATTAAATATTATTTAGAAGTACTCAGTATACATTTTCAATTGAAATGGTTATTGGTTATAATGATTAATTATATTGGTTATAAATATTTTTCCCGATAACAATAGTTAACCGCGTATATAATTATAAATTATATAATATGCTTGAACTATGTACAATAATAAACAGTTAAATATGCTTGAGCTTGCTAATTGTTGAATGAAGGACAATTTAAAATTTATTATTTATTTAAAACGTCTCCCTTTTTGGTTTAGACCCCTTTCATATCCGCCAGCTTCCCCTCGTCATACTATGTACATTTCTTAAGTTAATAGGATATTCATACAAATGACTGGCTGGATTGGCTGTCCATCCGAACGTCCTCTGACTTGACAATAGTTAGGCAGACAGGCAGAGAGAGAGAGAGCCGGCTTCTGGCTTATATCAATAAGTGCAAACAAAAAGCAAGTAAGAAGACTCTTGTCGAGTAAGCTCGACTAGGAGATACCTTCCTTGATCTTACTGCACTACTACACCAATGCTTGAGCACTTTTTTTCAATCTATTTCACATTTCTTATTATTTCGTCTATAGTCAAGTTTTCTAAATTCAATATTTTATTGTTATCGATCACATATGTATATCAAAAACGGCAAGGGTTATTGATAATTTGAAAATTGTACTGCCTAGGAATAAGGCGATCTTATTGTCCAAATCTGGAGTCTCTAGCTCTTATAAACTCTGAGATTAACGCGTTCATGCATACATATCGACTCGGTTGTTGATGCTGATCAAGAATATGTATACTTTATGCGCTCGGAAGCATCTTCGTTCTGTCTGTTACATACTTTTGCACAAAAACAGTATACCCTTTTTACCCATTTGCAATGGGTTCAGGGTATAATAATGCAAAAGTTGCCAGCTTTTGTCGGTCGAGGCAGGTCGAGAAATGGTAACTGCTGCAGCGACCGAAGTAAAAGGGACGCAGATAGGGAAAAACAATTTATGACAAAAGGCCGTATTGTCCAATGCATTAACAACAAGAGAGACGACGTACGTAGATGCTGACGTCTTGGACATCTGCCTGACCGTCTGTCTGTTTGGGTCTATTGCAATATATCGACTGGTGTTCACTTCCTGATTATTACATTATGTAGTCAGTCACGGCATTGCCGAGAATTATTTTATGCTGTTCTGTTTTGTTCGATTTTGCTTGTTGTCTTTTCTTTTCGTCATGATTGTTGTTGTTATTTTTATTTAAAGGGCTGCGCAAATTGCAACAACAAATTACAAAACAGAAAAAAAAATAAGTAAATACAAAAATGCTACTTCAGAGTTTTTTTTCATTCGACACGCTGCATAAATAAACTGTAAACTGCCACCGTAGTCAGTCAGTCAGTTAGTCAGTCAATATAAACAACCCACAATGCCCAAACAAAACCAATAAAAGTAAAATAAGCGAGTGCACAATTTAAATATACAATCATATATACTGCATATACATATAGCATTCACATAAACACTGTATGTTCCATCCAACTATACAACAAATGTGCGTCAGTAGAGCTGATCTCGGCCCTGCTTCTGTTTAATACCCTGAATCCATTGAAAATGGGTAGAATGGTATTCTGCAAGAGTATGTAACAGGCAGAAGGAAGCATCTGCGACCCCATAAAGTCTATATATTTTTGATCAGCATCAACACCCAAGTCGATATAGCCATGTCCGTCAGTTCGTCTGTATTTATGAACGCGTCGACTACAGACTACAGATGTGGAACATAAGCTCGCCTAATCCCTAGGCCGTACAAGTTTGTTTCAAATTTTCAATAACTCTTCCCGTTTCCGATATACACATGTGATCGATAAGAACAAACTCTTGAATTTGGAAAACGGCGTTTGAGACGGCGTTTGAAACATTTAACGAAATATTGACAATCTGTGAAATTTTTATTGAAATCGGACGAGAAACATTGGAGATATGGAACATTGAAATTAAGTAGAGTATTCAGTATATGCGTACACACACACATACTTGCAACTCGGCGTAATGCTGGATACGAGTATCTTATTCTTATATACTGTATATATCTGTGTGTGTGTGTGTCTCTGTTTCTGTTTCTGTCTCCATTTCCCCATCGTTGTTTCCCTTTGACTTTGTCTGGGACAATGCCTTATCCAGTGATTGCCCTCTACGCTGAACTTCTGCTATAGTCGCAGTCATAACTAAACCATATGCCGGATAAGCAAGCACTACACAACAAAGGCTTAAAACTTTTGACTGATTCCACATATAAAAAATACAAGATTAAAAAGTTTTTTTTACACTTATGCGATGTGACAATTACTTAAATTTTTACTAAAAATGTTTAATTTTTAAATGTATGTTAGCAATTTTCCTTATGATGTTTGGCATAGTGTCAATGTTGCAATGTCTACACCCTCTATATATTATATATTGTAATATACCCTCTAGCTATTAAAATTGTCTAAACTTTTAAGGAATGGCATAAATGTGTCTTTTGACACATTCTTTTATTCTCAAGGCAATATATTGAACAAAAGTGAAATAGCAATTTCTTTTTTTTATTATAAATATTACATATGGTATCTTAAAGTCAGGTATATTTAACAAGAGTTTTACTAGTTTCTTATGGTTAGTGGTCATGCTAGTAGCGTAATAAATCTGTATTTGGTATATTAATGTTTGCATGCAGTACAGTACTTATATATATGTTTGTGTGTATTTTTTTTTTTGCATATGTATATATATATATATGTTGAAACTGCTTTTTATGATCGTTGCGTTTGCTGTTTCACTTGGCTCATTAATATGACGTATTTTCTTCTTCTTACTCTTTTTTGTTTGTGCCGTCAAAAAAAATAAAATAAAAACAACCTTAGGCTGCCGATGTTTGTGTGGCTGTTTGCTGTTGCTGATGCGATTCTCGTTTCGCGCATCTGTTTGAATCTCTCATTTTTGCTAAATTAACACAAAGGCTTTTTGGGGCGTGGAGCTTCCAAAGCCGCAATGATGAATATTGATGCAGCTGCAGCTGCGAGCTCAGAGCTGAGTCTAAAGATATACTTGAAAGATATGGCTATATATATATATACGTATATATTAATAGTGACCACTGCTGCTTAGTAGGCAGAAACTATGTGTTGCAAGATAAGAAACACCACCAAACAAGTTCCATACGAATCATTTCCTATTGCGCTCAATATTAAAGCCATGTATTTTCATTGGTTTCGATTATCTTTATTTCTATATTCCCATTTAATTGTGATTCAAGTAACTACTCTCTAATAAAATTGTAAAACAGTTACAAAACTCGTAAAATTTATACAATTGTGATTCAAGTAAATTTTAAAATACTAAGAAAATAAAGTTCTCAGTTTTCGGTTTTATCAAGCATAACAAAACAATATTTGATAATGTGCAAAAAGAAAATACTTGATAATATATACCACTTGAATGCTTCCGTCTTTAACAATCTGACATTTTTAAATTTACTTATTAGGCTCTTTCTCTTCTCTTCCCCTCTGTTATCAGCTGGCAAAGCTGCATCTAAAATCTTTCAAGTGTCACAAGAGTTGTCGGAATATCAAAACTGGTTTCCCTGTAGGGCACAAATGCGTAACAATGCACATACGTATATATATATATATAGATATATATTGTACACATAAAAACGTGCATTCGTCTGTAATAAATACAAACAACAAAAAAATTAACACAAAATGAGAGGAAAAACAAGTAAGAAGGCTCTAGTCGAGAAATCCCGACTAGACTATACCCTGAACCCTATACTTTACGCATACAGTCAGTGCTTGCACGTATGTGTGAGTGTGTGTATGTATACGCGTATAGTGCATACTTTCTTAACTTCTATACTCAATATCTCCAGTGTTTCTCAACCGATATCAATAAATTTTCAAACTGAATCAAATTTTCCAAATTCAAGGCTTTGTTGTTATCGATCACATGTGTATATCGGAAACGGGAAGACTTATCGAAAATTTATAACAAACTTGTACTGCCGAGTGATTAGGCGAGTTTATGTACCAAAACTGGAGTCTCTAGCTCTTATAGTCTCGGAGATCGACGCGTTCATACATACGGACGGACAGACGGACATGGCTATATAGACTCAGCTGTTGATGCTGAATAAGAATATATATACTTTATGGGGTCGGAGATGCTTCCAAAACCAGTATACTCTTTTTACCCATTTTCAATGGGTTCAGGGTATAAAATACAGCTATAACCACAACAAAGGCAGCAAAAGAGAGATGAAAACATTGTGTCGGCTGACATATTTATTTTTTTATGAATGAAACACAATACAAATAATAATAATAAATGAATCATCTTAAATGTGACGCAGCGTTGGCCCTAACAGTAGCACTTGCATACAAACACTTACATTTACACATTAAAGAAACAGATACGGGCAACTATTTAGCATCCGATTCACAGAAATATATATCGACTCTTGTATAGCCGGTTTCTTAAGTATTATGTAAATATATCAAACGCTGTCTGCGTCTGGCGGGCCGGGCAACACGGCACATACGTAACGCGTCTCGATGGACAATTATATAAGGAGGCAGCTGTGTGTGCCCCAACATTGGTGGGACTCTAATGTATCCCCTTAATATTACTACACACAAAAATCATGTGTGCAAAAAAGCGAAATTGAAAACAAAATGCATAACCACAACGAAGTTGAAATACTCTGTGTTAAAGTTGAAAAATAATATTTATTTATAACTAATATTTAAAACGAGTTCAGTTTCTTGCATGTATCTGTGAAAACAGTGTTGGAAGCTAATTAAACTTAACTGAAAACCATTTATAAGAACATTCAACGCCTTAAGATAAACCTTTATTGAATATTACGTGTAAGTTTGATTTGATCTATAACATACAAATCAATTTGTCTATAACTTAATATTCAATTATTTAATACACTTAATTGCAAATTGAAGTAGCTTTTTATACCCTGAACCCATTGAAAATGGGTAAAAAGGGTATAATGGTTTTGTGCAAAAGTATGTAACAGGCAGCAGGAAGCATCTCCGAACCCATAAAGTATGTATATTCTTGATCAGCACCAACAGCCGAGTCGATATAGCCATGTCCGTCCGTCCGTCCGTCCGTCTGTCCGTCTGTCCGTCCGTATGTATGAACGCGTCGATCTCAGAGACTATAAGAGCTAGAGACTCCAGATTTGGAAAATAAGCTCGCCTAATCCCTAGGCAGTACAAGTTTGTTTCAAAATTTCGATAACTCTTTCCGTTTCCGATATACACATGCGATCGATAACATCAAAATCTTGAATTTGGAAAACTTTTAAAAAGCATTTGAAACATTAGACAAAATAATGACAATCTTTTATTGAAATCGGTTGAGAAACACCGGAGATATGAAGCATTGAAGTTAATTATGCACAATACGTGTACACACACACATACTAGCAAGCATGGACTGTACGCGTAAAGTATAGGGTTTAGGGTATAGTCTATTAGGGATTTCTCGAGTATAGCCTTCATACTTGTTAAAAGTTACTTTTGTGTGTTTACTGTGTGTATAGATTATTTTTAATCAGTTTAAATTAACAGTCATAACGTAGTAGAAACAATCACAAGCACGTAGTTGTGTTGCCTCCAATAATCATTACAAAAACCGCATTAATCATCCATTAGGGGTTTCGTAGGAAACTCAACCGCTCTGAAATCAGAGAACAACGTAAACACTTGTTTCGGTGTAGAAATCGTTTGTTTCGTTTTTGGCGTTCCTCATAATTAATGCAATTAGTAAACGATTTGTACGCATTTCATTTATGATTGCCGCTGAAAAAAAAACTATAGCAAAAAAAAAAACTCACTGATAATAGTTTCTATTAATCATAATTGATAATTGTCCCTATCTGGAAGATGTTCTGTATTTTTTTTGTCTTTTATCGGTTCGATTTCGAGTTCAAGGCATCCTCATTATCAATGTCCTATATAAAGTTTGCGTAAACTTTAAAAGGCAAACCCCATTTGCTCGATAAGATTAGACCGTATTGAATATTATATTACAGAGGCGGCACGTTTTTATTGATTGTGTACTTTTTTTTATTTCTGGTTGTTGTTTGCTTCATCGGTTCATTGATATCGATGGGGGCCACAACTGAGCTGAATAGTGAACCCTCTAGTTTCGTTTTGTTCTTGGTATCTCATTATGAACTTGGTTTTTTTTTAGACTTTGTATGAGAAAACAGTTAACAAATAATGTAACTTTAAAAAGCCTTGACCCATGAGACAAAAACGACAGAATATTAGAGAATATTTAGATTTCTATGACAGTTTTATATGGAATTTGCTTAGTTTGCGTTTAAATACTATAGACGATGATCCCGCGAAGTAAGCAATTGACACTGTAAATAAGTAAATAAACTAGTCTATGCTGTTAAACATTTTTGTTGCCATGCCATGAATTTGTTTTCGATTTAAATTTGTTTTTTTCTATATTACATTTGGAATTGCATTCAAAGGGGCAACCTTAAGTTGTGCTATTGTTGTTAAACCTTATCAATGCATTTAACACCTTAGCTCAGGTGTCTGGTGTTGCTTTGTAGCAATGTTATATGAAATTAAGTTGGTCTGTTTTTTTTCTTCGAATCTCTGCTTATTGTTTGCCAGTTCACACAATCAGCTTAATAAAGGGGGCTAGACTCTCAACTGAACACTCCTCCTTCTTATATATACACTTACTATGTATTATATGTATAATTCATTGTCAAGCGTTGTTTATGGTGGCTGTGTTTGTTGGATCTTCCAAGTTTTCACTTTTAAAACGATGGGGAGCTGCGCAGATGTGAAGAGCCAAGAGTATTAATTGATTGGTTAGCTCTGTGATAGTTGTTGCTTAGTTTCTTCGCTTCGTTGGTCTCAAGTCTTTAAGCCTCTGAGTCATGCTCATGCCTGAGTTGTGTAACGCGAAAGATAGACAGAGATAGTCTTGCTGACGGACTGAAAGAAAGAGAGAGGGACCCGTTTTTTAAAGTTTTCTTAGTTTGCGCCAGGTTTTCCTAGCGCAGCGCATGCCAAAATGAAAGTGTGAACAATTCAAGCAGCTGCCGCCGCAGCTCTCTTCTTGGAGCTCTTCCCCTATCTCTTCTTGTAGCTCATCCTCTCTTTCTCTATTTCCCTTCACGTACTTACTCTGGTCTCAGTTCTTTCTTTGATGATGGTTGGCTCTGACTAGACAATGAGTCAGTACACGTTGTAATAATAGATATAAAAAATGTACATGAGTAACAATTGTTGCTCACATCTATATAGATAAGACGATCTTCACACGGCTTCTGACTTGACTAATGTTTGCCTTCTCTCCCTCTTTCTCTATTCGCCTTTCCGCAGATTGTTTGCATCACTTCCCAAGTACACGCAACATCTATTAGTTTTACTCTTTGGCACATTCCGCGTTATCGCCAGCAATGCAGCCCACGCATCCACAGGCATGACCAGCGAGGCTCTGGGCGTCTCGGTAGCCCCCAGCTTCTTTCAATCTTGCGTCAGCGATGGCAAAACGGCTCGCATGGAGGATGTGCTCAAGTTTAAGGTAAGTGCTCAAGTTTCTCATTAATCGGAGACTACTAAAGATCTGCTCTCTCACTCTCTGAATCTGTCTCTGTTTTGCAGGTAGCCACTAAGATCATGCAGCACATAATCGACAAGTTTGCCACACACGATATCTTTGGGCGTGACAACTATGAATACTACGCTCGCGTCACGGGACGCATCCTTAAAGTGCAGGACGAATGGATCTGCAGTTTTCAATATCCGCCGCCGCCACGCGGCAAATTAGCACAACAGAAATATGCATGTGAGTGAAAGAGTTTTAAAAAGGAATCCATATAATACAGAAGCTTTACGATAATAAGCTGACAGACTGAATCTTTATAAAACTTAAGCCTTAAAGATTCTAGCTATATGGATAACGATTTTCAAAGTAAATCTTAACAATATTGAAAGTACTTAAAGTAAAAAATCATTTTCCAAAGATACTTAACCTTGAATAGACCTGTTTCTTGCACGCAGTAAATAATAATATTGTTTCTCAGTAACACCTACAACAACCACATACTTATCATTCACTTTGAATTGCATTAAAACCACATACTTATGGCATCGTGAAAGTAAAATCGAATGCATAATCAAAGCTTCATAAACTTGAATATACTTAAGAATAGTTAGTGACTTGACGTAATTATTTTTCACTTTCTTTCTCGACAGTGCAACATTCTTTGGAGGCCGAAAAGACTTGGTTGCAGTGCCAATGCGAGCGTTGGGGCTTACGTGAGTATTATAATTATCTCCGACAACCTACCTATTCATAAACCTATCTATAAGCTATAAATTATTCGTAATGTATGTGGGGTATGTTATGTGCTTTTAGGTTTTAAGTTAATTGCTTGGGCAATATGTTTTTTTTATTTGGGGTTTCAATGCTTTTCCACAATCTCTCGCTTCTCTCTAACTATGCACTCTGCTTAAGCCACTTTCGCGACTCAAAATCACACAAAAAAAAAACAACAAATATCTATGTCTACATATTTATGTCTATATTTCATTGCTCATACCTACGAAACCTACGAAAAACAACTACGACCTACTTAAAAACCAAAAACGTATTGAATGCACAGTGGCTCAGGAGGAATCACGCTCAACGCCCGCACTACTGACCAGCTCCAGTTCGGCGCTGGAGAACAGTGTGCTTTCGCTGGGCGTTTCACCGGAGCACTCGTTCATCGAGAGCTGTGCCCGTCTCTCTGTGTCGCTGGAGGGACCTGGTATTTTTGCCATGACCAGCTCACCGCTGCCTGCCAAGCGCAATGGCAATGGTAATGGCACCGACCATGACTATGATGACTATGCAGACGATGATGAGGATAACGATGAATTGGATCAAGGCTTCACAGCCGATCTGGAGATTAGCAGTATTGCGCCTGCAACGCCAGCAGCACATCAGCAGCAGCAACAGTTGCGTGGCTGGCAGCGCTACAAGCACCGACAGCAGCAGCAACAGTTTGCTGGCGCTACGTACAACTCGCCCGAGGATGATGAGGATGAGGACGATGATGAGGATGATGAACTGACTACAGTGAAACGTCGCTATCGTCAAAATAAAAAGAAACCGTTGGCCAGTGGTCATCATCAGCGTCGGCTGCGCGCCGGCACCAAAAGTCTAGATGGTGGCGGCGGCGGCGGCGATCGTCGTGGCAGTCATGCAACAGCAACAGTCACAGCAGCAGCTGCTGCTACGAACACAGCAGCAACAACAACAACTTCTGGAACAGCACTAGTAGGCAGCAATGGCGGCAAACTGAAGCACCAACATCGCACCTGCAGTCGCTGCAATCGTGGCATACGTCACAGCAGCTCCTGTAGCTCCAATTCGGGCGGTGCTGCTGGCTCCAATGGCGGCAATGGCAGCAATGGAGCTAGTTCTAGCGGCATGACGATGGAGGAACTGCGGGCCGTCAATCGCTATGCGGAGAGTACCAAGAGTCTCTCGTATTTGCCACAGGTGAGGCTTAAGTTCTCGCCTGGCTCTAGAATATCCGTTTAGACAAAAAGGCAGCAACCGTCCCCCTCTACCACTTCCTCCCAATCTCCCCAATAACCCCCTTTTGACCTTAAGCAAGTTGCTCGAATTTTTAAGTTCTGTATTCTTTTTGCAGGATTGAGCAAGCAAACTGCAAATAATTGCGAACTTTTGCATAGTATTTAAGATATTTCTTGATTTTGATTAACTTTATACCTTTTGATTTGTATTATTATTTTTATTTTCTTTGTAATATTTTTTTTTTCAATTTTACACTGGTCATTTGTTCTTTTTGATTTTGAGTTTGTTCAATTACATTTATTTTCGTTTATATTTTCGTTTTAATGATATTAAAAAATTATTTATGGACATCAGATGCCCCCAACACGCTCTTTACCCTATCTCACAATTTTATTCACTGACTGAATATAAATATATATCTTTTTTTTTGGTTTAAACTAAAACAAATTTTTTTCTTTGATTTACAAAATTGTTTGACGTTTGCGACTTTTTCTCCAATTTTGTATCTTGTTCTACTATATATTCTTATATCTAACCAAAAGCTGCGCCTGCAACAACAACAACAACTACTCACACATAAAAACGCACACTCAAACACATAAAACAACAACGCAATATTTATACTACATTTAAGTGTAATTCTAAGCAAATCTAGCACTTGAAACCCAAACTAAAAAGTACAAAAACTAAACATACACAAGTGTACAAAAGAACGAAAACAACAACAACACGTGCGATGTGTTTATTTTAATTTTTTTTCATTAATAAATTTTATTTGTTTTATTTTTTTTGTATGTATTAACTTTAAATATATATTCATCACATTTTTACTTGAATTGTCATCAAAAAATAAAAATCGAATTCAGTTTTAAACACATCAACAGAATTGTACAGAATTTTGTTTATTTAATTTAATAAAAACCCGCTTCTTCAAACCAAAAACGTTTTGCGTATATAATATATTATTTTAAGTGTATATATTTATTTTTAAGACGATTGTTTCGCTTATATCAATATTTCACAATATGTCAAAAACATTCTCAAAGCACAAACAATTTAATGTTTATAACAACTGCAAAAGCAAACGCACCTTTGTATTTAACATCTTAATTGAAATGTTGTATTATTTTTATTAAATGCGGCACAAATCAATTTGTTTTTGAGTATTTCGTTAATAGCTCAAGTTATGTTTAAGCCACGCATATATTATATTTAAAGTTGTTTACTTATAGTTTTGTTTGTTGTCGTCTTGTCGTAGCCTTAATTAACCCCAACTCTTTTCTTTTTGTAGCTTGTATGTTGTATCTTTTGTCGTTTTAGTACGTAGTGAACCTTTCACGAACCTCATTGTTATACTTATGCTAAAGCTTGTTTTCATTTCATTAATTGGTTCATTTTTATTAAATGGCAATTTTTCTTCGCTACTTGTGTGCTTAAATTTAACATTGTTATTAAGAGTTACCATAACAGTTGGGGTATTCACAGTTCGATAAACAGTCAAAACAGTGAATACCCTTGATATATTAAATATATTACAAAATCTTTCTGTTCTTGTGTTCTGCACTTTTTTCCGCTGCACTGCACCTGTTTAATAATTTGTAAATAATTTTACCTTAATTTATTATTATTTTTTTAATTTCGTTTGTATTGATATACTTTATTTTATTTTAAAAGAAATGTCTTGATAATTTTAAAATTAAGCAAAACCAATTTAAAATTGAGCTTATCAAGCCTGAATTTAAAAAACAAAAATCTCAAAATGACAAAAACTCTAATGCGAAATTTTTGAATCCCCGTTTTCCCCCCTTAAAAAAAAAAAAAAAAAAAAAACAATACTACACATCACAACAATGACGACAAATGACAACAACCACAAACAACAATACAAAAACAAATCAATGCAAAATACAAATAAATATGAAAATGTGTTAGGTTCATGAACGCCAAACCGCACGCATGCGCACCCGCTCGGAGTGGTTCTTGGGGCCACGGGACGCAGTCGTCTCGCTGCAACTGCCGGCGGACACGTGTAGCAACTGTTGCTTGGCAGCGGCCGCTGCCGCCGCTGCTGATTACTTGGGTGGCGGCAGTACACGCGATATGCGGCAAACTGTTGCCGGCGTCGGTGGAGCTGGTGACATGAATGCAGAGCGATCTCAGACGGCGTTGCTCTATCACTTCTATCTCCGGCAGCAGCGGGAACGTGAACTGGAACGGGAGCAGCAGATGCAGCAGCTGGATGACGACAATATGATGGAAACCGAGGATAGCTACGGCTATAGTCGACAGCAGCAACAGCAGCAGCAACAACTACATCAACAGCAACACATACATTCCAAGGGTCTGCTCAGGCCGCCGCAGCAGCAGCATCAGCAGCGTCGCTTGCTGCTGGACGCCAATTCGGGTAGTTATAAATCGGCGGCACCACTAACCAACAACAACAATCATCATCATCAACAACAACACCACACCACACACGCTGACGAGCTTAACAAGCCTAACAAAAGACGCAACAATCGAGGCAGCAAAAGCAACAAGTTGCAGCCTGCTCATAGCTTTTATCTACACGATACGCTTAATGATTCATGTTACTATTCCACACAAAATCTGCCTGTAGCTGCGTCTGGTCCTGCTGCTGTTGGTGTTAATGTTGTTGTTACGCGAGTTGCAAGCAAAAACAACAACAATAACAAAAACATTGACTCTGATAGCGAGTGCGATTCGTTAGATGGCCGCGTGTTGCACACGTTGCAGGCACACGAACTGCAGCAACATGTGCAGCCGCCGTTGCGACATTCAACGCCACTTATGCCACATCGACGGCTTCAACAGCAGCAGCTGCAACACGGTCAACAGCAGCAGCTTCGTCACCGTCTGGGCAGCAATGCATCGGTATCAACGCTCTACCAGTCGTTTGAGATGCAGCGCAGCAACAGAAACAATCATAACAATAATCATTATAACAACGACAACAAAAATAGAAGTATCTTTAACATTAGCAGAAACAGCTATAACACTCATTCTAGCAACAACAACACCAGCAGCAACAACAAAAATCTTGTCACTGTAATTTTTAACGTTTTGGACTTTTTGTTTTAAAATCATTAAAACATTTATTGTCATTTGTAAAATACGTATTGCAAGTGGAATGTCTTGTATTGTAGCTACCATATACCGACCAAATCATTTGTTCATATCCTTCAAAAATATGATTATATCTTTGGAAATGGCTCTGTGACTCGCTGATATTTGTTTCAGCATCATCATTTTCAATTTGTTTTTATCATGCATCATTTGTTTATTTTATAATATATCTCTTAATACATAACATTATAAAATTTAATTTGAAAAAATATAACTGATTTGTCAGATATGATAAGATAAACGACTATTTTTTCTAAACTATAATTTTCTCGAAAAAATATTTGATAATTACACGATTAATTTAAAATATCCGAATAGGGAAAGCCGACAAATGTCAAATTTATTTCTTGTAACAAGAAGAACTTAGGGTATCGTCAGATAAAAATAAAAATATAATAGATAGATATAATAGATTTTCCATAATCGTATGTTTTCTAACCTTTTTTTTTTGTTAAAATACATTTTATTAGAGATCTAACAAAATTAAAAATAAAATAAAAAATGTTGGAGTAAACAACAAAATCTTTTTGTTTTGCTCATCGTTAGAAAACTTAGCTTGTTACCTAATTTGTTCGTTTACCAACACTTGAAGATAAAATTTATTTATTAAAATACATTTTGTTATATAAATATTTACATTTAAAGTTATGATATTTATTTATACTTTATTTAATCGTTAAAATGTTCATCTATGTGCTTTATATAGATAGCGTGCGCTAAAAATGAAGAAGATTTTAACATTTATATATTATTTATTTTATTGCTTTTTATGTGTAAACATTTCAACTTTGTTTGTATTCAATAAATACTTTTTGCATTTATTTATCAACTTTGTGTTAAAAAATTGTGAAAAACTTTAATTTGATTGACAGTTAGAGAACTTATGTAAACACACACACATACACGTATACACTTAGACACATATTCAGACACTATAATGTAAATATATATATATATATATTTTTTTTGTAATTGTTGTTGTTTTATGTTATGTGTACTAACATGTCCCATGTAACTTGTTGTTGGTTTTGTTTGTACTTTATATATTAAGTTGGTTTTTGTCTGCAATTATTATGAGCAACACGCCCACAGCAGCAACAACAACTACAAACACAACAGCCGCAGCTACACCAGCAGTAAACCAAGAACCAAAATAGTCATCCAATTACAAACCATTAAAGCTCAGAACTACTCTTGCAGTCCTTTTGTTAAAAACAAATTAAATATATTTTTTTGTTTTTCTTTTCTCTGTATTTCCCATGCCACCCGATATATATGTATATATCTCCGTGTACATATATGTATGTATATTAGTTGGCAACATCCGTTTAAGTAACAGCGCCGAGTCCATACAATACACAACACGTCGTCCCAACATCATCAGCAACAATCCCAACATAATCAGCACCAACAACACAACTCGCCGCCTGCTCATCAATGTGCCACGCCAGTATCCGTTGCGCTCATCGCTGCGACGCCCCAAGGAGAAACAGATAGGTGGCAGCCAAAGCAACAGCAGCAACAGCATCAGCAACGAGCAATTGACCAGCAATGCGTCAACGGCAGCAACAGTTGCCAGTGGCACTCCTCCACCAGTAAACAAGCCGCTGTTGCTGGTGGGTCTGTTGCCGGGCGCCGAGCAGCCACCGTCTGTGCGCAATTCGATAGCGGATTGTGGCAGTCTCGACTATGATAAAATGGATACCATGGATCAGCATCAGTTGAGCGTGGATTGCAGCACAACGTTGAGCTTCAAGGGGCCGCGGCTGTAACCACCAACACCAGCAGCACGATGCAAGCAACGCAGGCTCAAGCAACATTTTCTAAAAATGCCTAATTTTTGAAATTAGTTTAGTTATTAACTAGCTAGTTAAAACTTGAAAATGCAATTTTACATACATGAGCTAAACAATTTTAAGAACTCCTAACACACATCTTTATGGTATATATATATGAATATGTATATTTCTATTTATGTGTATAGCAAGAAAAGGCTGATTTTCTTTAGTTTATAACGATTCAAATTAACGAATATTGCAACAAATTGCCAAAATTTATTTGAGAAAACTAAAGATAACACAAAATGCAAAACGACAAAAAAAAAATAATGAAATGAAATTCAGTGCATTATTTTGGTGTAAACTTTTTCGAAAATTAGTTTCTTATTTGTTTTGTTTTGTACCCAAGAATCTCTTTTTATATAGTTAACAATCAGCAGACAAATTTAAGAAATTTGTAAATATTGTCAAATGAAAACAAAAATAGGTGCATTTCTTTTTTAAAACTTTTGACCTGAATATAAACTGAAAAAAAAGATGAAAAATTTTACAAAAACAACGACACAGATCATATATTCACAAATTGCCAAGTTGTCAAGTTCTTTTTTTTGTAAAAGCAATCAAAATAAAGAGTTCAACATTGTTAGAACAGTAACACAAACTCAATATTATTATTATTATACATATATACGTAATAGTACAAAAATTTGTGTCGGAAAAGTAAAACATAAATCGAATGGAATAACCATACTTAAAATTCACACATAATTCTAAAATAAGTCCAATGTATATAAATTTAATTAGCATTTAATTCTCAAACCGAAGTTGTAATAGCTTATGTCTGTATGTCCAATATGTACATTTAAAAACTTAAACTAGTGCTAGCACAGCTCGAGCAATATGATCGAGTCAAGGCAAAATACACAACCCACAGTAAAGGTGCAGAAGAGAAAATAATGTAATGACGAATATATTAAAACTACTCAATTTATTATGATTAAAAATGAAGAACTTACCCAATTAAAGCCATAACTGACCCATTCGTCATATATATAAATGCCCAACTTTTTCACTGCCCCGATCAGTATCGAATCTGTACCATTTCCTAGCCTAAAAAATTTTATAATTTCTTGACTTTTCGCGTAGTTGTGCGAAAAATCCATCGAAGTTAAAATCCACTCGCTGTGCTACAATTTTGTGTGTTTGTTGTTTCAAGCAAAGCATAAACTTGAATTTATGCGTACATAATATGTAATTAGACTAAGTTACGATATAAAATTGGCCATTTCATACATAGTATGAAGCCCAATTTAAAGGAGCTCTGAAAATAAGAAAAATCAAGTTAGAAGTGAAGAGAAACTAAGCAAACACCAATTTGTTGATTAGCAAAACTTTTATTATCTACATAACATTTTATATTGCCCGTTTATGTTAGGCTATAAGCTATATAAATGTATAGATATATGTATTGTATATGTATAAATCTTACATAGTATGATTTTGAGTGAAGTACATTCATATTAGCCCCTAAAAATACATAAATCTTATGTTTATTGTATTGTATATGATTGATGATGAAAAAACAAATAGGAATTACCATTTCGAGTGTGCAGGGTATGTTCCATATTTTATTTTTGTAAATCTGCTGCGAATGCATTTCGAATACATTTTTAAATATTATATTTTTAAATCGCCTTCCTTTGTATATGTATATAAATATTATAAAAACCAACATAAATTTGTCATTCATTCTAAATTATTTTCTCATAAAAAAAGGTTGCACAAAAGCTGTATACAAGATTTTGAAAAATCACACATAAAATGTAACTTATTACTGAATGGGAAAAATAAATAATTAAATTCAAAATACAATTTTAAACCCAGAATAATTGAATTTGAAAATATATACTATTGGATTTGAGTGCGGTTTGCTTAAATGCGAGAACATCATTGCGAACACATCATTTGGTCAGCTCCCATTTAGCTTATCGTAAGTTTACTTAATTGTACAGAGCTTTATCTACTATAATTCCATGCTCGATGAGAAAACTTTCCACATCGGAGGCGAAGAAGTCATCGCTTAGATCATCAGTAAGTCGCACAAAGTTGCCAATGAGCGCCTGTGCCTTGTACACAAGTAGAGCGGGTAACCCCTTGGTGCGGAAGTCACGGCTCATGCCCGCTATGGAGCTGCAGATCTTGGCAAACTTAATGGACGGATACTCGGTGGCCAATGTGTCCAAGCATTTGTTAAGTGTGCCGCAGGCGATTTGATTGCGCTCATAGATGTGTATTATAATGGTTGTTTGTTTGTTCTCCTGCTCCACACAGGCCAAAAAGTCATTGTGCGTTCCCAGTTGCAGCACTTCTCCGAATTGCTGATGGTGTCCAGTTTGGCGCAACATTTCGGCCATGCGCTGCTTTTGGTACTGCTGCAAAAAGTCTTCGCTCATCAATTCGGCGAACTCAGCATCCAGTTCCTCTTGACGCTTGCGCTCCTCATCTTCGGCGGATGTTGTAGTGGTCATGCTTAGTTTTTTGGCCAGTGCCAAGCGTTGGCGTTCTGATTCCTCACGTCGTTCCGTCTCAAGTTGCTTGAAACGCTGCCAGTCCTGCACAACGCCCTTGGGCCCTGTATTTGTCGACCCTTGTTGCCTATAGCCGCCTGGAGGCGCCACATTGGGGTCTGTGTTGATAGTCAGTCCTGATTTCGCAGTTGCTCCTTTGCCAGAACTACGAGCACCCTCGTCGGCTTCGCCATCATTACTATTGTCCTCTCCTTCACTACTGCTGCAATAGTACTCCAATTTTTCACCAAGTAATTTATCTTCGAGCGTGGACATTATGAAGTTTTATCACTTCTTTTAATTTAATTATAAAAAATTTCGCAAAAAGCAAACAAACTCACTGTTATCTTAACGAAAAGTATCGATACACTTTGAAGCAACATCTGTTTTGTGGGTACGATTGTTGTGAATGGCAAGCAGTTAACGGTTATCGGTTGGCTATGAGCATATCTATCGATATATATTTGTGTTGACTATTTAAAACGTATTTAATGTTTTATTTTGTGTGTAATGTGAATAGTTTTAAGGATTTCACGTAAATTTTCAGGCACCTCGAACTGATCAATTATCTGTTCCATGCTGTTGAAATCAGCTTTCTCCAACTCTTCGCAGGAGTCGTCATCGCTACACGCAGGATTCGAGAGCGCCAAACGCTCGGCAAATGAAACAATTCCACACCAAGCGCGAAAATCCAAATTGCCACTATTATCCGCTTGATAACCCAAGCTGTTAAGTGTATTTCTCACATTCTTCTCAGTACCATGAAACTCTAATACATCCTCCAGTGCTTGCGGCAAACTGCGCCACAACATCGTCCGCTCCTTGTACTCAACCAGCGGCGTCTCCTCGTTGCCCAAGGCTAGTTCAGTTTCAGGCTCTTCGCAACGGCTCAAATGCTTGAGAAAGACGCGTTTGTACAGCTGCTTACGCTGCTGCGATACCCACACATATTTCTTCAAATAGTCCAAAGGTGTCATGGCTGCAAGAATAGACATTTGAGTTGACGTTAGGCTTGCATTCGAAACTCATACAAACTTTTAAGCATTGACAAATTCATTGGCACATCAAAACGCGTTGCAGATTTTGAGAACTTGCGCGGCATCTTGTTGCTTGAACTAATCGCTGTCTTGTCCACCTCCTCTGTTGGCTTGTGCACTGTTTTTGGCATGTACTTGATAGCCTCGCGCAGTGCGCGATTGAGCTGAATAAAAAGTCAAATCAGTAAGTTTTGCTTAAATATGAATTTAATAATTATTATCCGATGAATATTCCAGATATACTCACATATCTGCCAAATGTGTTTTCTACCAAGTCAACTGTTAAATCCGTTTTGAGTGTCTGAAAAGCTTCGTCAGTTAGGAAACTGCCTTTGAGTAAAATGGGTTCACGCTCCACCTCGCTCTTATCTTTGGGCAGTAGACTAACCGAATTGGGTATCAAGCTGGGTCTGGTGCTGGCATTTAGGGAATCGGGACCTAAGGTAGCCACCTGTGTCTCTGGATCCTCACTCAAGTGAAATGTTGTGGTGGCTAAAACAATTAAAATCGTCTAGATAAATTCAAATATTACCTTAAGAAACTTTGTGTGTTTGTTTTTTAAGTAAAAATATTTATTCAATAATATTCACGCACCCTGTGATGGTTTAAGTTTCTTGCGCTTTTTGCCCCTGCGTGCATCCTCGTCACTCATCTCGTGCTCATTGATGCAGGTTTTGGGTGGTTTGGGCTCCAATTCGATGTGTTGATCACCGCCTGGTGGCAAACTGGCTATGGCTAGCGATGATTTGGGTCGCTGCTCATTGGACGGCTGACGTCGAGGCCTCTTTTCCTCGTTTGCACCGGCACTCTTTGGTTTTTTGTCTTCCTCAATGCCGCTTTGGGTTAGCTCCGAGCTGGGCTTCCAGTAGAGAGTTTCCTGTGAGTGCGAACGCCTCAAATCCAATATAATTTTCTTGCGCTGAATGTTCTCATGTTTGCCCCACTCCGGCGTTATGCAGCGCCGATAAAACGAGCCTGCACTAGTTCGTGTATGGATACTGGTAACCGTCGGAGTTGGTGTCATGGGTCTGGAATCGGTTTCCGCATAGCGTCTGAATAGATCTTCTGGAATATTATCCGTCTCATGCGGTTGCAGTTGCGCCTCCACCGTTTTCTCCTTGGTTGCCTGCAATGGACTCTTGCCCTCAATGGCCAGCGATGTTTTCAGCTGGTTAATCACATCTTTCACTGCCGACGGCGCTGGATGATTACACAGTACTGAGCAACCCTTGGCAAAGGGATTGAAAAGCCCACCGAAAGGACGTAGCGATAAGGGCATCGGCATTGCCTCAAATTTCAACGGCATACGGGAATCACCCGCATTAAGATTCTTCCTCTATAGCCGCCCCCACACACGTATCGTATTAGATAAACTTCTTCTGTCATACAAAATGAGTTTTTCTTTCTTTCGCTTACCTTTTTGACATATTTGATATGCCGCTTGGGTGTCGGCACCAGGCCACTCCTCGTTGTGCCGCTCATCGCTGCTCAAGATATACTCTTGCCGAAAACTCACAAAAAAGCCGTCGGCGTCCAATAAACAACATACGCAAATAACGTGTTGCCATGACAAAAGTTGTACTTTGTTATCTCTACGTTTGTGTGGTACATTGGGGTAAAACTATATTCGCAAAACTGCCAAATTCAATTTGTGCTGAAAAACAAGGTTTCAGTCTGTTCTAAGCTGAGTGTGTTACACATATTTGAATCCATTAAGTAGTATATATATACGAATGATTATGAATTGTCTTGGCCACGCCTGTTTCTCTGTATATCGATTACTTTTTACCAAAGTTTCTTAAAAATTCTATTAAAAATCGTATTATTATATCAAGGAGCTACGAAAAGAAACCGGCAATCATGTTTTTAATGAATTCCTGCAATATTAGCTTAGAAACCAATGTCATTAACATTAACCTGTTTGCCTTTAAACATTTTTTAAATGCAAAAGAAATTGAAAAAACTTTTATAACAAACACTTTATTATTAAGATATATCAGTTTGTTTTGTGAGTGTGTCGCTTATAGCTAAGAGTAACGTAATTGAAATTTGAGGAACAAACATTGGCAAAACGCTCCTCAATACAAGGAGCCACGATGATGCAAATGCCTCAAGCGTTGATCCAGCAACTGGCGTTCATTAGACAGCGATACCGTTGACGTGGACAGCGATACCGTAGACGAGGATCGATGTATGGCAGGCAGGGCATGCACACGGGCGTTTGTTGTTGCTGTTGGTGGGGCAGTATTTGTTGCCTCCATGGAACCGCGGACAGCGGAATTGACCACGGCACGTGAGCGCAAAGTGTTGCGCGTATTGGAGCGGGAACGGCGGCGTAGTGAATTATTGAATGAGATCTGCAGAGAGAGGCGCTTCTGGGAGAGTGAGGCCAGATGCTCCGGCGACAGTTCGATAACCTGCGAGCTGTTCGGATGACTCCCAGCCGAGTTGGCAGCCACCATTGCCGCTGCTGTGGCCGCATTGTAGCTGGGCAACGAGCTGGTGGGCGAGGTGCCACCACAATTGCAGATAGTGGACGTTAGGGAAATGTTGTCCGCATTTGAATCGCTTCCACTTATATTAGATGTTGTATCCACCAGGGTGTAAGCGACAGAAGGCTCCTTAACACCGCCAGCCTCATTGTTGACGCTCTCAAATATCTTGATAACGGGCACTAAGGCTGGTGTCAGTATAATGCCCGCCTTGCGGAACTCCTCAAGAGCATCGTCATAGGTGGGCAGGCCGGAGACAATCGTATAGGAGGGCAGTGATTCGACCTCATATTCAGGCGGGCAGTGGCGACAGATTTCAATGTTGGCGGTGGCATCGCTGTGATTGGCGCGATCTAAAAGCATACAAAGATCGAAATTTAATTATATGTCGCATGTTATTAAATATACATGTTAATATACATAAAGTAAGGTAAATATACAATAGGTATACCGTGTTTTCCACTTCTAACACTGCCGGAACTTACACAGCATCCACTAAGCAAAATGTAAATGTAGGAAAGAAAACAACAAGATACAATACACTGGCAAACGAAGAGTTAAAATTTAAATGTAATGTGTTGAACCACACGCGAAAAATTGCTTAAAAAATAAGCTTTACTTTTTATCTAACCACTTCAAGTAACTTTATGTAAGTCCGATTATTTTGAGACGAGTTATTGAGAACAACGCAAAAAATTATTATAAAATTTCTTACCTAAAATCGCTCTCAATGAATTAATATATTTTTTTTCTAACCCATAGTACCGGACAACCCATATTATCTGAATTTCACTAATTTCGTTGCAAAGGTAAGGCATGATTGCAAATTACCAAATAAATTCTGGTATACCTTGGGAACTATCCTACTCACCCCAGCTTTTACACGGCCACTGCAAGCTTTAGTATTTTCGGTTTTAGGGGTTGTGTTGTGTGCCATTAATGAAATTTTTACGTTTAAATGTCGCAACGTTTTGCTTAAAAGCTACTAAAACTGCCCGCTAGCGGAAATGTGTAAGCTGCGTCCAACCCTTAAAAGTAGGCAACAATTTTTTTTATTGCATTTGCACTGTTCTTCTTCGTAGTGGGGAATACCCCCCCACACATCGTACATACCATGAGGTGAGTCAGCATGGCATGCCGCCCCCACTAGTGAAATGGAGATAAACTGTTGATGCGGCAAGCGTTTAGAGACGTGCTACATGATTTTGAAGATTAGCCGCATGCTGCGTGGCTTTAAAAAACACACGAAAATGGCGCACGGTTCGTTTCACACCCTTTTGTGTGTGTGTGTGTGTGTATGAATGTGGGTGGGCTGCGGGAGAAAATTTAAAAGCTGGCGCTCAAGGGCGGTGGTAACCGGGAGCGTTTTCACACATACATGAATGGACCGTTCATTTTTTATGCAACGCTTTGTAAGCTTACGAAATTAAATTGATGATCCACACAGGACACACGGAAAGAAGCTGCCGACAAAATGGAAACTCATTGTCATTTGTGTGTACATGGTGGGTGGGTGGTTTGGGTTGTAGGGTGGTTAGCGAGATTTTTGTTTAACAATATGGAGAGCCCATTGTGAGTCGTGAAAAGCTGCTGTGCTGTAGAAACAGCTCAGCAATGTTTATTTTTTTTGTGTAATTTTCAATTGACTTTGGTTAATTGCGTTCGATGGAAGGACTTGACTTTTATCTTGATTTAGTGACAGGTTGGCAGCACGTGCAGCATTTAAATATCCATTTTTCGATTGTCTTATCGATTTATCGACAATTATGCTGTATTTGGGTTGGCAACGATTGCCTGTCCATGGCATGGGTGTCCTTGTTTGGTTCATTAGTATCAAAAGTGGTTAATTTTGTATGCTCGAGAGCATAAAGTTTTAAATTCATGTAATTTAACATCTAAAGAACAACAAAGGAAATTAAGTGACCTGTATAAGGCATTTTAAAGATGTATCGAATCTTAAATGATGAGCTGCGGGGCACGTCACTCAAAGCTTCATTTGATGAACTGTCTGTCGACATAAGCCCCAAGCAGATACGCATTTCAATTCCCCAAGCGCAGCTTAGCGCCACAATAAAATGAAGTGCAGCAGTAAAAAGAATGAAACGCGATATAAAATATGCGGAGAGATGAGATAAGAGAGAGAAAAGAACAAAGTGTAAGTGCGTTGTGCATAAAGTATGCGCCGCAAGTTATAAGCCAAAAGCTAGATGGACACCGAGAACCACACACTAGTCAATATGCTAAAGGACATGGAGATCCCCAAAATAAAACCAAAAACGACAACAACTACCTCGTGCTAGCAGCAATGGAAGAAGTGGGAGCTCACAACGTAGTAGCAAAAAGCATAACCTAAGGCAGGGCCAAAGATATTTGGGGCGTTCACGGAAAAAGTTAAACACACTTTATGTTCGGTTGGAGGCTAAGGCTAAGCTTTAGTGTTTGTTGTTATTTCTCTCTTTTGTGGATTTGGGCGCCAAAACCACCGCAAAAACCCAAAAAGGAAAAAACAACAACGATAACAAACGACGCAGCCAAAAAAAGCTGAGAAAAAAATGACCTGCCCAGGACAACATAGCTGTATGCGGTACTACTATATGCCTGGCAGGCGAGTAAGCAAGAATAACAACAGCCACATTGAGGGCGAACCCACTCTCCACCGCGGTGGGTTCTGTGATGCTTGCCAGGCACGTAAGCAGTTGCCACCCATTCGCATCTTTCTTAAGTAAAAACTTCAGAAGCCACAGAGTTTTGGATGCTGCTGCTGTTTCGTTACGCGTTGTCCTTTGTCCTTGGGGTTGGTAAACACGGCTCCAAATTGCCGTTTAAATTTCTCCCCCATGTGTGTGTGTGCACGTCCAAAACTGGGGCCAAGGCGGCCTTGAAGCATATTTAGTTGCAAACCCCAGAGAGCTCCAAAAGCGGCTTCTTTCGAAATACATTGACCCCTCGTTCTACCCCCGAGGCTGTGATACAGTTAAAGAAAAAATCACACAAAAATGTACCATAAAAATAGTTAATTCAACAATGCGGTTTTTATACGCTGAACCCATTGAAAATTGGCCTAGACAGTAGTATTATCGAAAACTCTTCCTGTACACATGTGTTCGATAACAACAAAATCATGAATTTGTAAAACTTTAAAACGGTGTTTGAAACATTAAACAAAATAATGACAATCTGTGAGATTTTTACTGAAATCGGTTGAGAAACACCGGATATATAGAACATTGAAATTAAGTAAAGTATGCACTGTACGTGCTAAGTATAGGGTTCAGGTTACTTCTAGTCGGGATTTCAGTAAAGCATATTTGAATTTGATACTATGTCATAAATAAAAGAATTTTGATAAACTATAAAACTGCTTATTTATACATACTACGTTTTTTCTTTGAGTGTAACACGGCTCCAGCATTACATATTTGAAGTTATGGATGTCGAGACAATGTCGGTAAGCGTTAACTGCAACCTATCCTGCCCCGTGGAGTCTGAACCAAATGTCAAATGTTTGGAAACCCAAGGTTTAAATGCGTCTGCCGAGCTTCCCCCTGACAATGAGTCGGAGTAGTTCTTCTCTTTTAACTAATTAAACTTGTTCAAAGTACATACATATGCATAGAACATGCAAATATTTTTACCATGATCACAAACAAAAAAGTTTACCTCCTAAACATGCATGCTTCGAAAAATTGCAATATTTGTTTTTCTTTATGCTGCGGCTTTGTGGAAACAAGAAAAATGATTATGAACATGTTGGCATGGCCAAGACATGGGAAAGGATGGTTGTCTCTTGGTTATTTTGGTTCCGTTGTTGGTTATGTTGTATGAGAAGAATAATAATAAGCCAAGAATTTTAAGAATTTCTGCACTTGAATAAAATTATTAAATGTGCTTTACAATAATTTTTAAATATATACACTTTTAAAATACTAGGCTGGAAGAGATTGAGCTTAGCAATTTTCTTATCTTACCTTAATTGTAAATTGGTTAAGGTTATAATATGCAGGTGCTTAAGAAATTTAAGCTCAATAACTTTCTTAATCCAAGAATTGACTTTTCCAAAATAATTTCTACTCGGATTCTATCATTACCAACGGTAGTTCTAGAGCGACATTCCCGTTGGTTTGTGTAGGGCATTTTAACTAACTGCTAAATTATTAGGAAAGTAACCCATCCATCTCAGGAATCTTGGGGCATGCCACCAGCACACGGCGCACGGAGAAAAAAAATGAAGAAAAATTGCGGCATGTCAGTTAAAGACACAACAACAATAATACTAAGGACAAAAACAGACAACATCCAGAAGAAGAAAAAGACATTGTACCGAAGCAGCAGAACACGCGCCAAAAGCATTCAACAACAACATGAACAACGAGACGAGCATAGGACAAGAAGAGAAAGCAGCAGCCAGGATGAAAATGTAATAAGTGTGTCTATTTGTTCGCAAATATTTCATTTCCCGTGCCTTTATTTTCACTTTGGGCCAAAATCCTGACGCCGCCGCCTGTTAGACGCCCGCACACAATGCGTTTTGTAGTCACTAGGAAAAACAAGGAAATCATGAAATCCGAAAGAAAACGTTACCGAAAAACTTCATTCAACTTAACAATAACAATGACCAAATATTTTGTCTTTGCGATGACAGACGTAAAGGCAGATTTGGAAATATATACTATCAAGGTTAACAAGGTGTTTGTGCTGTTGATTATATCTATATTATTATTACTATATACCCTTATATAACAAGAACAAAAATGTGGGTCAAACTTATTTAAATAAGAATTCATATGCGTTTTGTTGATATTTTTCTTTTATTTCTTTATATTTACACTTTTCCAATAGTTTTAAATATAAAACCACAATAGTTTTATATTTTCAACATATAATCTGATGCTTTTGATGTTATTAAATGTTTTTATAATGAAGTGTTCATGTTATAAAAAGTTTTATTATGTGAAAATTATTTTTAATGGAGAGTAATTAAACAAGATTAAAATATTTTAATGCTTGTATATTTTGAACTCAACTATTTCTTTGTTATACTCGAATCTGATGTAGTTTTTCATAAAAAAAAAATATTTGACTTATATGCCGCATAGGCAGTTAGTATAATTTATGCAAAGTGCACATGTTGCCACAGCGTTAAATGTATTAAAAACAATATAAACAACTTGCTACTATGGGAACGGTGGCTTGGAGGAGTTGTAGTCGAGGTCATAGTATGTTGTTTATGTACGTGCGTTGGAGACGGCGTGGATGGCGGCTGCGGCAGCGCAATGAAAAGTTGACCTCAAAGTACCAGTTGCCATTCAGGCAGGCAGTTCCAATAGCAACAGCAACAGCCTGTTTAGTTGTGGGGGCGGGTTAAAAGCATGGGTGGGGCGTGGCACTGCTGTGGCTGTGGCAATGCTGCAAATTTGAAATCGACTTTTGCACATGCTTCCCGGCGTAACGAAATACGGCCAAACAATGTACACACAAAATGTGCTCGATATATATATAAAAAAAAAAATAAAAATACTAAACACAATAGGCTGGGCCAATATTTATGTATGTTTGCCTGTGTGTTCGACTGCGGGGCATAACGGTTAACCACGAAGTATCCTAAAAAGAACAAAAGGAACTACATATGTCGGAAAAAGATGTAGTGCAGGCAACACTTACAAACGTGCCAATTGCGCGCGTGAACAGCATAAGCAAAATGCTGCCAAATTTGGCTGGGTCAAGTATCTATCAAAACAGCATTAGCTCCGAGTAGTAAGCGCCAGCAGCTGCAGCACCCTTAAAATGAGTTTACATTTCAGTTGGATTATCACAAGTTTTTGTTTAGTTTATTCTTGATTCATTCAATATTACATGTTAAAATCGATAACTGATCATCAACATTAACAGTTAACGAGCACAACATAACAGTTTCAGTGCTGCCACCTTGTCGCATAATTTTAAGATCTATGAAGATCTGGCAATAATGATCACATTTGTCTTTATCTGGTAGCATGATTTAGTGAACCAAGTTCACTCAAACGTCACACTGCGCGCTCAAAGAACAAAAGCAACACTGAGAGCGCACGCGAGAGATAGAGAGAGAGATAGCCAGAGCGTTAAAAAAATTTGCCAGCGGCGTCAGTGGATTTAGTTTTGTTGTACTGGCTTCAGTGGTGCGCGTTTTCTGTGCTCTTAGAGCGAAAACAGTTGTAATTATTTAAACGAAGAAAATAAAACACGGTTTTATTGATAAATATATATAACGATAATAACAAGTGTAGTCCATATTGTGACATGCTGAAAATGACAAATGTGCCGTTGCAAAAAATGCTCAAATTTAACAGCAGCGGCAAAAACAGCGCAGCAGCAGCAACAACAACAACAAAAAAGAAACGCCATAATGGTGTAGCTGCCGTCGCAACTGCGTCGCTGTGCTGCGCAAGCGACAACACGGACGAATCGGATGAGGATTCTGAATCCGATCTGGATATTGAAGAGGTAGACGATTTATTGGACGATGCAGATGATGATGAAGTAACACTGCAAATCGACAGCGAGGAAGAAGCTGAGCTGGAGGCGCAGCGCATACGCTTGGACGATATAAAGGCTGCAGCAGCTGAAGCGGCAGCAGTAGCAAAGTCGCAGGTCAGTAACGGTAAAGTGCCGACTTCGACGCAGCAGCCGCTGTCATCGACGCGTAAACCTCGTGGGCGTCCGCCGGGCAGCACAAATAAAAACAACAACAAGAACCAGAAAAACAAAAACAAACGCAAAGACTCAAAGAATCCCAACGTCAGCGCTAGCGTCGCAGTCAACACAGCAGTACCCGATGCCGTCTCCGCTCTCGTCCCCGCTCCCGTTTTCGTCCCCTTTTCAATTGTTACTGCCAAAATACACGCGGATGAGAAGGCGCATCGCTTTATTTACAGTTGTCTCAGCTGCTCTCTGCTCTACGGCGATGCTCAGGGTATCTCTCACCATTGGCACAAAGAGCACCAGTCGGAGCTGGAGCGTGAGAGGGAGAGCAAACAAAGCGAAGTAAAATTGGAGCCGCCAATCGAGCTGATCAATGGCGTTAAATTGAGCGACATGAAATGGTGTGCACAACTTTTGTTAGTGAAGAGTGATGGGGAAGAGGGATGCAGAAAGCAGCAGTTGCTTTGCTGCAGATGTGAGTCACAATTTGAGCATAGCAAGGAGCTGAAAGTGCATCTCAGCGAGAAACATGAAATCTTCAAATTGCTTGTGCCCAAAAAGGAGCTCACCGAGGCAATGGTTAGTATACCATGTGATTTGGCCCACAACAAGGACGCTGCCGTGCAGGATCTAGTGACGGTGCCGTTGCCGGTACCTGACCCGATGAATTTTCCACTGCCTGTGCCGGTAGCTGTTCCGGTTACTGAACCGGTAGCTGTTCCATTAACTCTTCCGGTACCTGTGCCGACTCTAGAGCTGCCAGAGACGCCACCACCTGAAAAGGAGCCAGCGGAAAAAGATGATCTCGCAATGATAAGTGCTTTGGTGGCTGAAATAGCAGCTGAATGTAGCCCCAAGGTCAAGAAGATGGTTATCAAACTGCCGGTGAACAAGCGATCTGGACGCAAGCGCAAGAGGAAGGAGCAGAAACCAAAGCAAGGGCAGGAGGAGACAAAGGAAGTGCAGGCAAGTCAAAATGTCAAACCCAAGCGAGCACGTAAAGCACACAAGAATGAGAAAGAGCAGCAGCAGAACGAGCATGAGGAAGAAGAAAAGCCAAAGGAAGACAAGACGAAGGTGGAGGAAGAGGAAGAGGAGAAGGAGAAGGAGGAGAAAAAGCAGGAGATCAAAGAGGAGATAGAACGACGACGCGTACGAAAAGCTCGCACCTTTGTGGACTATGTGGTAGATGTAAAAGATGAGGACGACGAGGAGGAGGAAGACAAGGATACAGATGCCGAGTGCACAACGCCACACAATAGTTCAACAGATGACAGCCATGCCGCTGCCTCCATCAAGCGTGAATCCTCAGAGGAACCGCAACGCAATGCCGGCAATCAGCATACATGCAACTTTTGCAGCAAACCCTTTAAACGTTTCTCCCGGCTTCAGGATCATCTGCGCTTGCATACCGGTGAAAAGCCGCACGTCTGTGGCCAGTGTGGCCGTGCATTCCGTCTTAAGATGCGCCTGGTGGAACATCAGTTGCGCCATCGTGCCGAGAAAGCATTCAAGTGTGAGCTGTGCAGCCTGCCGCTGGCCACCAAGCAGGACTTAACGTTGCACATGCGTCATCACAAGAACGATCGCCGCTACAAGTGCGATCGATGTGGCAAAGGATTCGTGCGCAGCTCCGATCTGGCCATACATGTGCGCGTCCACACCGGCGAGAAGCCCTACAACTGTGACCTATGCGGCAAGGCATTCCGCGCGCGTCAGAATCTCATTGTGCATCGACGCACGCATCTCGGTGACAAACCGATTCAGTGCGAGATGTGCGACAAGCGTTTCTCGCGCAAAATCGATATGCGCGTCCATATGCGCCGTCACACAGGTGAGTAGAATCACTACCACGCTTTTTACGTTATCATTCACTGTCTGTCTTGTTTTATTTTTAGGTGAGAAACCATTTACATGCACTGCGTGCCAGCGTGGCTACTCCTCACGTGTCAATCTGCAGCGGCATCAGCAGCGTGAGCATCCAGAAAAAGCGGAATCGTCGCAGACGGAGCATTCAGCAGCCGTGCAGCCTGTGTCGCGTCGTCCGCGTCGCGAGAATCTAGAGAAGAAAATTGCTGCACAGGAGAAGCTGCTGAATGAGCTGAAGCGTAGCCTTAGCACGCTCACCGACATTGCTGAGGAGTCGCCACCAATGCCAGCCGCAGCTGAGGAGAAACACAATTTGATCGAGCTGCCCACTGCTGCCGCTGATGCAGGCGCTGGCACAGTTTCTCAGGTTTCGTTAACCGTTTCCATGCAAGTGGAGCCGGCCAAAGAAGGTATCGATGACGATGAGGAGATCACGCCGGAGAAGGAGAATGCGCTGCTAAGTGGGAGGGCAGTGGCGGATGCCGTGTCCGGCAATGGAAAGACAAAGGCCAATCGCAAGATTACTAGTTACTTTACGGTTGTTGGCCAACAGGCGGAAATCTAAAGACTTATTCAGCATCCAATCCAATCCACAACTTTTACTCATTAGCTTAAGATGCAAACTGTACTTGAAACATTGTGTAGCTTAGTGTAAAAACCACCTCGCAGACTTTGGTGACGATTTCACATTTCTATTTAAGCTTTTTCAATTTTGCAGGGATTAAGTATTCTCCATATTGTATACAAGAACTTATATATTTAGACAATGAACAAAAACATTTTAAAGAGGATCCTTTTAGGGATAAAGATTTTCATCGCATTTAATTAACATTTAATCAACAGACAAGACTATGTGTTTTAAAAGCATTAATTATACGAAGAAAAAAAACAGACTGCAAGAGTTTATATATATAAAAAAGAAGTCAAATGAAAAATGAAATATTGTGAATAGTTTTAAGTTTTCATATGAATTGGAATTGTTTGCAAACCAAATTAAAATACGCAACACTTACGAAGGACAACTAAAAAAAACGAAAAATCATTCAACTTGAATTGTTGTAAATTTCTCCTTAAAATATTTCTTGATAAATTCATAGCAATTTGGCTTGAAGAAATTCAACAATTGCACCTGTCTATATTTACAAGTTGTTGCGCTAAATTAAATTTGATATACGCAAAGAAAAATGTTTTTCTTCTTCTGTAATTTGATAAAATAACGTGAAGCAAAACTGAGTGTGCAATTCATGCTTTATTTTTGTAAACTCATTTAACATTACGCACACTCAAATTCCAAAATTAAATCTAGTTAAACATAAAACATTTATACCATTTATACCGATACCATTGTAATTTATATTCATACATACTTGATGCGAACCTAATGCTTACTAAATATACATATATTTATAGTTAATAGTTTTTTGGATTAAGAAACACACTAAAAGATATTTTTTTTTTATAATTTTGTTCTCGAATCTTAATCTAAACGAAAAGACAACGCAAGGAAAAACAACTTTGCAAAACCACATGCAGAACAAAAAATATGAAGTATAATTTCGTAATTAAAGACTATGAGCATTTATAAACATAAATATTACTCAACATATGTATACACAAACAGTCCAATGAAAATACATTTAATTTTATTATTCTTTACAATGTATGCATAAAATTGTTGCTTCCAACCAATCAACCCTTAGTGCAACTTTTCTGGGTGTATCTTGTACCTTTAACTTGCTTTCTGATGGCTATTAGTTTTACTACGTTCATTGCCCGCCCGAACAGCAGCAGCTGCTGCTGCTGCTATAGTTGCTGTTGTTGTTGTTGCCCATACCCTTTGTCAATTTTGCAGTTGGTCGCCCTTTTGGGATCAGCTAAAAGGGGGTGTGTGTACTCAGAGAGTGAGAGAGCGCAATATTCAAGGTTATATGTCACTTGATAAACGGGGTAGAAGTTTTGGCTTTTGTTCACTGTGGTTAAAAAGGGGTGGCAAAGACTAAATGATCTGGTTCGGAATCATCAAAACGGATCGGAATCAGTATTTAACGACTAAAAAGTCGTATATCAATCACCATTAAGACCGTAAAAGTAAGCACACTTCAATGAATACTTCAAAATGATTTGAGTCAACAGTACCTAAAAACTAAAAAAAATGCAATAATATTCAACATGTATCTTTATTTTGAGTACTTATGGAGTTTTCAAATAGTTATCTTTCATTCAATGTGAGTATTTATTTATTGTGTTTTGTGTTTGTTGTTTTTATTCGCAGTCTTCTTTTTATTATTATTATTATTCCGCGCTTATCATCATCAAAGCGTCGCAATGACAATTTATTTTGCTACATATACAAATACATATGTGCATATATTTGTGTATGCATACAAATATATATATATATATATATATATATGTACATATATATGCTTTGTTTTAGACACAATATTTCGTCTGTAAAGAAAAGGTACCGAAAAACAAAAACCTGAAATCTACTCTTATTGTATCAAAAATCAGCAAGAAAATGGAAAAAAAACCTTAGCTCCACATGAAAACAGCTAGAGCAAATGAATCTGGGACAGAAACAGCAGAACAAAAAACTAAAATTTCGTTGCTGCATGCGCTTTCAATGCAATATTACGCATACGACGTGATGCTGCTTTTGCAGCAGATGTCTCTACTATGTGTATGTGTGTATCGTGCACAATAGCCAAAAAGATAGTAAACGTGACAGCTAACAGGCACACAAGAGCCGCACACACACACATACTTAGACACAAATGGCAAGCAGACAGCGATTTTTGTTGTGCAAAAATATGCAAATTGAGTGCGGCGAGTTTTGCTGCCGTTGTTATTTTTGTTAGTGTTGTTGTTGCTGCTAGTGTATAAAGCGTAAAAAAGCATTCAACTCAAACCAAAAAACACAATATTAAATATATATATTAAAAAAATTTAACCAACGTATACACATTATTTGGCTGACGGCTGTAGAAAGCACACAAGTCGCAAAAAACAAGTATACGCCCCGTTGTAAGTCAACAAAGGCAATGCCAGCAGCAACGCTGCTAACGCTGTTGTGTTGCTTGTGTGTGTATGTGGTGATCGCTGGCCACAACCGCAGCCCTTTATTTTTTTTATTTGTTTTTGGTCTGTGTCAGCATTTTAACACTTTTATGCTGTTGCCTTTTAATTCATTTCAGTCTGCGACTTTGTCTGCTGCCTCTTCTTTTTTCTTTCTTTCTTGCCTTTGCAGCTGTGGTTAATTTTAAAACTAGCCATAAAAGCCACACGCAGAGACGGCAACGACAACAACGACGCAGACGTCGACAACAGTGACGCTTGGCTTTTGTCTCCAATTCAATTTTTACCAGCAATCAAGTTCATTCGCACTCTCTCTCCATCTCTCTCGCTCTCACTCTTTGTGCTATAGCTCTCTGAGAGAATCTTGTGTCTTGCTGTCTCTCTGGTCTTGGTTTTTTACCAGCCAAGTCGCGTTGTTCTTTTGAGCGCTCTGCTCGATGTTCTGCTTGCTGCATTCTTTGTGCGGTCGTTAACATGCGGCGCCGCCAAACTGTGGAACGTGTTTGCTCAATGTTGTTATTTGGTAGCGTCTGCTATTAGTTCTGCACTGCGTGCGCGTGTGTGAGTGTTGATTGCGTGTCGCATTTTGTTTTGTTTTGCATTGTGCGCGCAGCGCTCTCTTTATCGGTACAATGTGAGCCGCTTAGGCAGCTCTCTGAGCATAAGGGAGAGTGAGCGAGTGCGAGCGCGAGCGTCAGCTGTTCGTCGTTTTACAGCACTTTATTCTGCGCGCGCAATATATTTAATTTTTATAAAATATTTGAATTGCTAACGGTGCGTATGCTCTACATGTTGCAACGATCAGTTAACAGAAATTGATTGAAATTCTCAAAACAGTTATATAATGTTAAATATCTTAAATTACAAACCCAAACCGATTGGTGAGCAAATATTGTATCGAAAAATGCCCCAAATTTTTTAGTTAACAGCTCGTGCTTTATTTTTCTCTGTCCCCACCGCTCGTAAGTGAAAACCGCTGCTGACAGGTCTTTCGCGTAGTCAAAAGTTATTGCAATTATTTCACCATTAATCATTTAACGATTAATAAATAAAAATCGCAGTTCATTTCCGTTGACAGCGAAAAGACCAGCAAATGAACAAATAAACAGACGATTAAACAGAATAAAAATATAAAAACCATGCCCAAAATACATAAATATATCATAACGGAGACCATCATCATTTCAGTTCCACTCTCTGTTGACCAAATGTTCATAAATTATAAAAAGTAAACACCAAAGTCAGCGAAGAGCCAACAAAAAATGGGTAAAAAAAGATTCAACAACTGTAAAAGCCAGTAAATATTATTTAAAAAAAAAAATGGAATTGGCAGAGCTTGCAACTAACCGCTGCATGTGCATAATTTACAAAGCTAATTAAACGCGCATTTAACTAATTAAAAATATAGCGCGCTTCAATTATTGAAATATGCTGCAACTGCCCCCTCGGCCAATTATGATGCTGGACTGCAGTAAATTTTTGCATTTTATTTACAAATTTGCAATTAAAATGGAACAGTTTAGTTTTTTTTCCTCCATGCATTTAAAATATCAAATGCCCATCGATGCGTATGCGTAATGCTAATCAAAATGTATATTACGAATACGACAGCTTTACATTTTCGGGAATGAGCAAATCGCGAGGGGTGTGTATTTGTGTCATGCTAGCAGCTAATTTGTGATATTGTCGATTTTTTTGCTTTTAGCAAGCAAATACTAATTGACATTTTGCTATAAACGGCACAACCGGGGAGTGGGAGGTTTTGTCCCAAAGCTTTGTTAGCGTATAGCTACCAGGGAGGGATAGATGTAGGGTGGTAGTAACAGTGAGTGCAATGCTAAAACATTTTCAATTAAGCAATTAGCGCCATTGAAACAAATCCAACACGTTTTGTGGCTTATAAACTGAAGCATCATGTCGACTTCGGTTAGCCAAACTCCCTCCTGATTGTGTTGTTGTGTTTAACGGGGGTTTTAGCAATACCAAAAGGCAAACTCAATTTTAGTTACTGCTTCTAATTTGGCATTTAGTAAGCGCTTTTATGTTTGGTTTTGCCCTTCCTTTGCCTATCTTTGTTTGTTTGTTGTTGTTGTTGTTTTACGGTGTTTAGGGTTTAATCATTTAGCATATTTTTGTGAAATTTTACGTTTGATTCGATAAAGCAACAAATGTGGAAAAAACCAAAAAAATTTAGCATATACGTGTTGCTGATTTATACATATATATATATATATATATATATATATATAAATATCCTCTTAAACACATAAGCCGCTTAAAAGTGTTGCATGTTGTGAAAAGCATTTTATATACATTAAAACATATATAAATGTTTACAAAATCTACAAATAAGTGGCAAATATATTGACGTCAAAGCAGATTAGAGCTGCTATAACTTGAGTCAGGGGAAGCTGGGGAAGTGGGCAAGTGAAAGTCACATTCAATACCCACATGACAATATGATACTAATGATGGTGTTGATGACGTTGATTTGGGATGAAGAGGATGTTGATGAGGTTGGCATTGCCATTGCAATTGACGCTTTATTAATTATTTGCAAATTTAATCAATGCCTAATTTAATTATCAATTCTCCCCCCCTCATTTTTGTATTTGTCAACCACTCGCATTTAATTGAAAGTTTAACGACTTTATTCGAGGGGACTCATCAGGTTTATTGACAAAATATAAATTAATTTTAAAAAAATTTAATTTAATTTTGTTTCATATTAAAATTGACTCCAGAGAATTTTCATACAGTTACGCTTTAAAAACATTGCCATAAAATTACAAAAAATAACAGAAAAAATAAACAGCAATGCGACGCCCGCAGCAACAACAACTTCCATAAAGATAAACAACTCATTAAAATAAAATAAAAGTGCCATAAACCGAACAAAATGTCACTCATACGCACCGTAACAGCGGAGACAATGCGTACAATGTTGCGTATGAGTGACATTGTCATGTTTGATAAACATAAGATCGTATACAAATACACTTTAAGATGTTACTGTTGTTTAGTCACAAAATGTGTACAATTAATTGTGTGTTTTATTTCTCAGTTTCAGAATAAAAATATTTTGTGTAGTGGATTATTTGTGTGACGTTCTTGCTCATAAACTTAACAATGTCGAATTAACTACTCGACTTTATTGCTTAAGTCCCACAAATGATTTTTTTTTTATTTAGAGAAGTTTATTACTGTGTCGTCAAATAAAAACATCTCAAAACGAGTAAACAATCTAGTGACGAAAGTGTTTTAAGTCACAAGAAACATCCGAGTCTTAAGTTTGTGACGATGGACACTAAATTTATATATGTCTTAAATATTTGTAGTTTTAAAATTAAAATTAAAATAAAATTAATTGATTATTTGACGCTTTGCAAGCATTTTCAAGAACACTTAATAAGCAGCGGAATATTAAATATTTGCATAACAATATCAATAAGCCATCACGACAAAGACCGATGGTTTAAAGAATCGAATGTTTATTTTGCGGCCTAGAAATGTGTTTAAAAATAGTTTACACTCAAAAGAAAGAAAAATGTGCTAAATGAGGGTTGTGCTATTAGCAAGCTTGTGAATTTTAATAATTTTTTGCCAACGCCCAAAAATTAATATTTATTTTGTTTGGCCTCTTTATACCCTTAACCCATTGAAAATGGGTAAAAAGGGTATAATGGTTTTGTGCAAAAGTATGTAACAGGCAGAAGGAAGCATCTCCGACCCCATATATATATTCTTGATCAGCATCAACAGCCGAGTCGATATAGCCATGTCCGTCTGTCCGTCCGTATGTATGAACGCGTCGATCTCAGAGACTATAAGAGCTAGAGACTCCAGATTTGATACATAACCTCGCCTAGTCCCCGCGCAGTACAAGTTTGTTTTAAATTTTCGATAACTCTTCCCGTTTCCGATATACACATGTGATCGATAACAACAAAATCTTGAATTTGGAAAACTTTTTGATGCAGTTTAAAACATTAGACTAAATAATGACAATCTGTGTATTGAAATCGGTTGAGAAACACTGGAGATATGGAGTATTGAAGTTAAAAGTATGCACTATACGCGTATACATACACACACTCACATATACTTGCAAGCACTGACTGTATGCGTAAAGTATAGGGTTAAGGGTACATCCTAGTCGGGATTTCTCGACTAGAGCCTTCTTACTTGTTTTTTTTTTGTAAGTCAAGCCATGTTTATAGTTTTATATTTGCCGGATTGCAGCATGTCAGCTAAATGTATTCAGACATCTGATTGCTTTCTGTTTGTATAGCTTAAAATAATGATTTTGTACTTTTCTCTGCTAAGTTGTGTCAAAAATTTGGAAGTTTTTAATGGCAATTACACTGAGAAAACAAATCTGATGAAAGAACTAATCCGAAATCAGTCAGTCCATAAACATTGATCAAACCAACCAAGTACAGTATTGATATACTATTGGAAATTGCTTCTCATGAGAATATATCAGGAATCTAATTTAAACTTATTGTTTGAATCTCACCGAATATGTTTCGTTCGCAGTTAAGTCTAAAGTTAACCGAACAAATTTAGGCTATGTTCTTAAAACAAATTCGTTACATTTGTCCCTTTGCACCCTTTTTAATAGAACTATATTTATTTATATCGTAATTTGTTATCAAGTCAAGCTAAATGTGTGTTAATCCTTTATACTGCGTATAGACTCGATTATTATCTTTGCCTAGTGCCGTTATCGTGCCTCTTTGAAATTGATATCGTTTGTTCACCATAATCAAATATTTGATAACCCCGATTTGGAGGAAGTTTAGCTTTTGAGTATGGCCTGCATTTGATACCCTTTATTGTTGTGTGTTGCACCTCGATCAAACCACAAATTGAATGCCATCTAATCAAAATATTTGGACATAAACAAACAAGCACACAACTGACCTGTGCGTGGGTGGAGGATGATTCTTTGTTGTGTTGAGTGCAGTTGAACAGCAATAACCAACCAGTTTTAATTAATTAACACAAATGTGCAAATGTAATCGAGCCTCGAACTCGGACAAACAGGCACTTGAGAGAGAGTTTTGGAGAGTGTCTTCGAGACTTGGAAGTCTTGTTGCCTCTGAAATGGGCCACTTGACTGCAGCTTTAATTAACTGGAAATGTTAAGTTTGTTTTTGGCTGGCAAACAAAAGGCGACCCAAAGGGGTCAGATCTGCCAACAGATACAGATAAGAGGCAAATACATACATTTGCCGGTTTGCACTCTGAGTGTAAGCATATTAGTGTGGTGTTTGTGTATGTGTGTGTGTGTGTGGGTGTAGGGTTTAGTCATTGCAGTTTGGAATTTATTAGCTAATTGCCTTATAATTTATAATTAGAACAGAGTCAGAGACAAATCGTGATGGCAAAGCGCTTGGCAACAACTTCTGTTTCTGTGTTTTCTATGCCCACAAATATTTGGCAATTGACAAAACAAATAAATTGCTAACAGAGACAGACAGGCAGACCGACAGTCATGGTTTGTTTATTTATCATTCTGCGAATTATTTGAGAATTGCTTTTGTTTAAGATTTAAAAATATATTCCAGTCACAAGACACAATTCCCACTACACCACAACTCGCAATGTAAATAAATAGCGCTAAAATTTCGATTCATTTGCATTAGTTTAGCTGCTGCCGTGTCTAAATCTGAGTCATCATCTCCAAAATTTTTATTATCATCATCTTTGACACTCACTTAAGCTTTCTGTTCTTATACCCTGAATGAAAAATAGGGTATAATGGTTTTGTGCAAAAGCGACAGGCATAAGGAAGCCGCTCCAACCACATAATGTATATATATTCTTGATCAGCATCAATCAAAATGTATGTATTCGGTTCAGAAACACAGGGGATAGGGAAGGTTGAAGTTAAGTGCTCAAGCATTGATGTAGTAGTGTAGGCATGGCCATACGTGTAAGGTCTAGCGTTCAGTGTATCTTTAAGTCTAGCTTACTCGACTAAAACCTTTTTACTTGCTTCTGCTTGGGTGCCCAGATAGCCTGCAGTGCTTAGTTCTCAGTTCATTTCACACACACACACACTCTCTCTCTAAAAACGGTATTTTAAGCCAATGTTAAGCTCAACTACTATTGGTCGTATAATGCGTATTTATAGAACCTATTTATAGTACTTTTAAGTAATGACGCGATTTGTTTCTTTATTTATGATTCAGTTGATAATTTTATTCAGCTGCAGTAAATAAACAGCTGCGTTCTTGCATGAATAAAATGACGTGCTAACCATATGCGATAACTGCTTTTAATACGAATGAATTTATTTTATTTATGAATTTTTGCGCTTTGTTTTCACTGTTAACATCGACAAAAATGTTTGTAATAATTTTGAATTTTCATTAGTGATTAAATCGAAATGGTTGCATAAAATGTGGAATACGTTAAAAGTGGCCCTTACGAAACGTTATTATTATTATGGGCTTTGAGATGGGGCTAATCAATATATTAGAGATATTCATTTCAGCCTCATTATTTTTGACTTAAACGCCTTTTGACCTTTATCAACAGAGTATGAATAAATACCATCGAAATAAAAATGGCAAAAATTAGTAAATTTATAAATCTACTAAATGAGTGCACTATGAGGCATATTAAAAGTGTTATTTTTTCAAACCTGTCAGTTTATAAAGACGCGAATTTTAAACCTTTAGAACACCCAATGCTAGAGTTAAGACTGCATTTTTAAATAATGATGAAAAAATATGTATTTAATCAATACTTCCTTTTGCTTTGCTTTTCTTTGTATTGGCTTCACATTGCGTATACGAAATTTAAATAAATGGATCAAGTATACGCTTGGGCACTCACATGAATTTTTCCACTGTTGAAACTTGTGATAGAGGAAGCAAGCGCATATAAAGAATATGATAAAGACGATGAGCAGTGTGAGTATGACACCAATCCAAATATCGCTGACCACATGAAACTCATCATCGTTGCCGGTGTAAATGCGAGAACCGTGCGGTGTATGGGGGGGCGGAGCACGTGCAGCCGGGATAACATCGCTGAAGAGCAGATCGTCGGCCACATCGGCAACATCGGTGGCCGAGGCACCACCACTCAAATTGATCTCGACCTCTTGGCGATCGATGGTAAAGTTGCCCAGCGCCGAATCCAGACCCAGAGCCAGCTGCTCCAGTTTATTGATCAATATGGAATAGTTGCCGGGCAGATCGAAGCTGTCCAATTGAATTTTCTCGGCCGAACTGGTGGCAGTGGCCAGCGTTGTTGATGCCGCCGTTGATGTGGTAAGATTCATGGCCGTGGCATTGAAGCTAGGCTCCGCGGCTGGATTCGATACATTTTCCAAACTGCTGGCTCCAAGGCCCGCCAGTAAATTGCCCACCTTGAGTAACTCGACCATGTTCTTGGCACTTGAAACTTTTAAAGTCACTTGTTGTATGTTTTTCTACTTAAATAGTTTTTACTGCTATTGCTGTTGTTGTCGCTATTTGTATATATATCTTTAAGTGGTGTGGCACACGCGTTCTGCGGTTCAGCTTTGAGGCTGCGGCTTCATTTCGCGACTGAAAACCGCCGACGAGTGAAAAGCTGCAAATTTGTTGTGGCGCTTTTTGTTGACAGCCTCGCAGCGTATTTTATGTTTTATTTTATTATTAAGTTAACAGTTTGTTATTTTTTGCCGATTCGTTGCGCATTTTATGTGCATGAGATTTTTCACTTTTGAACTAATTGTGTTAACGCGTTTGTGTTAATTCGCCGTACGCATCTGCGGCTGCTTTTACGGCTGCGAATACTGCGCTTGTATCTTATACATACAATGTACTCACTCGTACTCCGTCTCGCAGTGTGCTGCGGTTGCTCTCGTTGCTTATTTGTTGTACAAATATTGATAGTGGCTATTAAACTCCTTGCTGGATTTATCTTAGCAATAAACGTTTCTAAATAAAGTATTGGACCAGTATTCGTATCGCATGCTCATATCTCTGTAGCTAGCACTCTACAAACGAAACATACAGACGTGAGTTTATTGATTTGCAAAGTTGATTTTTCAACGCTATAAAAGAGTTACTTTGCTTAATTCGTGCTTGCGCTTTGCTCTGTTTCATTTTCAGCTTCTTACTACTTGCATGTCATAAAAAGCTCTAATTTTTGATTTAACAATTGCCAGTTACATGCAAGATCCACTTAAGGACACACGTGGCTCGTCAACTTGGAGCAATTTAGCATTTCTCCATTTCGAAAACAAACATTTCTCGACATAAATCTTCAAAAGTTAGCTAAACACTCTTAAATTTCAAGTGGCGAGTGATGTATTATATCTAATATTAAAGACCTAAATAAAAACCTTAAAAACAGTTTAAAAAAATTTAGGAAAAATTAATCTAAAAATTTTCCGTTAATTTATTTCCGTTTTTTAAAAGCCTTATTAGTTAAGTTTGTTTTTTTCTTAAGAATACAATTTTAATTAATTTGTATTTTAGATCGATCTTAGTTTTCCATAATTTTTGTTTAGATTTATCATAAATTTTCGTTAAATTGCGATATTTTAAAACAATAATAAGAAAATAATTGTACTTTCAATATGAAAAGTTATTTTTGGTTAATTTGACTTAGGAAAAACCGAAATTTTAATTTTTTTCTGTAATTAGAATATCAAAAGTAACTTTCTTTAAAATTTCGTCAATCAAAACTTAAGATCGTTTTTAAGTCTTCTAGTATTATGTTGTGTAAACAAGTTACTGTATTAATCCGTTCTAAATAGAAACTACTGTATATTTTAAAAGGCAATCATTTAATTAATGTTGTGTGTTTATAATTAAACCGTTTTTCATAGATTACAAACGAGTTGTTTTGCGTAGTCTTAATGATCATTTGTTATCTGCATTTCGTAAGGAAAACATTTACAACCAATTAGTTTCAATTGTATTCAGGTTAAAAGATGATTGCAGCTCATATAAAAGCTTGTCGCTCATTACAAGTCTTACAATTATTAATATTGTAGGCCTCAGTCCTCATTCTTAAAGTCGGCTACAATGCTTATACATATGCATGTACTTTTTCTATAACACGAGTCATAAAGGGCGTAATTAATGAATAAATCAAGTGGAAAATTTAAAGATCGTAACGCTTGATTCCCTATCCACAAAACAACTGAATCAGAATAGTCGGTCACGTAGTTGGGAGTCCATTGAAATTGACAGGCCTCAGATAATGCCGGCACCCGGCAAACAGAGTAAATTTTTTGACAGCTTATTTCACTGATAAAATAAAATGGACTAAATATTCAGTTATTTTGATGGTTATAAAAAAAATACATACAGCCGAAAAGCGTACTCAAATTATATTCTTTTGTTATTTATTTAATTTATGAAACAAGTTTGTTTATCAATGTTCTTTCTTTGATAAAAACACAACCAAAATGTAAAAAAAAACCTTATAAATCTTTTTTATATATACAAACATTACAATCGAGTTGGATTGTTTTGTTTCTATTTCAATCATTCGACTTTATTTATTTATTTATTTAACTGAGAAGCGCATTCTCAGCATTATAAAATCACAACAATATTTTCATCTGGCATTTTAAACTAAGAAATAAATTATACAAATTGAAAACAGAGCAAGGAACAAGCACAACACGCGAAATGGAAAAGGAGGAAATTATTGCACTTTAAAGATTCATATGATATAAGTATGCACATTTTTTATTCTATATATATATAGTATATGTTTCGTATATATATATATTTTTTTTTGTTATCTTATAACTTTTTGCTTACGTTTTGTTTATTTTTTGTTGCTGTCTACACAAATAACAAAACAATGATTTTAATATTTTTGGCGCCAATTCCATTGCTTCGGATGGCATCAATGAATTTGCATAAATGATTACAGTATAGCGAAAAAACCAAATTTCACACGCATTTCGTGACCTCTATCAACAAATTTATTTTTGAATTTTAACAACTCGCGGCTGATAAGTAATTTCGTTTGTTATTGTGTTTTTTTCGTTTAAGATTTTATTTGATAGTTTGAACTGAACGCGCGCGCTTGTTTACAACGATTGAAAAGTGTTCCGTAGCGCTCAGCAATTAACGCCAAGTTAACTGTAAAAAGTTTATGTTAGCGTTAACGTTCACTTGCCGCCGACGGCGCGGCCAGCGACACAGCTGCCGCGGCTGCTGCTTCTTCGTATACTGCTGCGGTCTAAGTACAAGTATATCTCACTGTTTCTGTATTTGTATCTGTATCTGTATCTGAACAGGGACAGGCAGCACAATGCGCAAACAAGCACCGCCACGCAAAGAGCCCCGACTACCGACTACTGACTAAGCTGACGGCTGTCGGTGTGTAACTCTGCAAATGTGTGTGCTGTATCTGTATCTGACGTGAAGCCGCCGCAAAAAATTAAATAAACTGAAACAACGCGACGGAGCTGCTGTCCAGACGCAGACCCCTCCGAGTGGGAACGTTGTCACTATCGGCAATGAATTAGAAACAATAACAATAACAACAACAGAAAAAAAATATACGAAGAACTGATATCTTTGCGATGACGAACATAAAATACACTTGTTTACATGCCATTTCAATTTGTTTATTGAGTTCTTAAGCAAAATCATGTAAACAACTTAAATGATAAACTCATGTGAAGTAAAGTTCCATTAACATATAAAACTGCAACGAATTTTCAACAGGGATGAAGTTTAAAGATTACATACATTGTGAGCAAAGTAAAACACTCTCTGTTTGGTCATATAATGCATATATACATATACTTTAAGACATTAACAAAAATGTGCAAATTGTGCCGATAGCAACAAACAGTCGAGAGACGTTGTGTGTATTTTGTAATTTTCTTTGACTTTAAATGACATTTGAAAATAGCTAAAGTGTTTCTTTTAACTGCATTTGTTATAATTTCCTGCCTCACAGAGTGCCTTTTTATGAATAGTTAAGTATAGTAAATAGTTGCAATATTGTGTTTTATAGCTTGTGTGTTTAAATCAGCCGGGTTTTAAAAACCTTTCGGGCGCAAACGGAAATTATGCATATCTCTTACAATTAATTGCCATGCATTTACATTAAGTTTGCAAATTTCACGCACCAGTTTCAATAGGTAATTTTATTGAACACTCAACTGAGCATGAAGAAATTATTGTATTAATACTATTTAATTACTAAAGAAACTTGAATGGGTATTATAGGTGCTTACGATTACTTGGGCAACTGTTTAATCTTGCCTAAGCTAATTATCTTTTCATTGGCTGTCAGTAAATTAAAAAATGATTTTCAGGTTTAAACTTTATTACATTAACGGTTTTAAATATCCTTTGAAGTTAAAGGCAATAAAAAAGCTTAGCACAGTAGGCAGTGTGCTAAGCTTTTTTATTTCGAACATATTAAAAACGTTCTTAACAGTATACTTTGTGTCCAGCAAACTCTTCGTTGGTATGTTTATTAAAATTTGCATTTAATTATTTTGCGCAAAATTTATAACCGAAATTCCATTTGACTATTTTGCGCTGCATTTGTGGTTGCAACATTGATAATGCGAGTAATGCGTTACGTTGCATAGTTGTGTTTTAAAGTTGTTGCATGCAAATTGCGGCATCGCTTTAATGCAATTACATAATGGCTTCAAAGGCGTGCCCATAATGATAATCAAACATACACACACTCGCAATCGCAATACAATCAAAACATAACATTCATGTTCGATTCTCGTAATTACACTCGTTGCATATTCAACATAGTCATATTACTTTTATTACATATATGCTCGCATTGTACGCATAAGTCCTTGTAAATTATTATGATTGTTTTAACTTTTTGCCAGCGAGTTAACTGTTTGTAATTTTAATAATTGCCTGCATAAATCTGATTTTGACTCGACTCAGTTAGTTGGCTACAAATTATGAGTTTAATATACTGTCTACAAAACAAGATTAAAGTTTAGTTTAAATTTTTATACACTTTATAATATTTATTAAGTGGCTGGAAGCAAGCTTTTCATTTAAGTTATGCGTTCTCGACATTACTTATTAATTTCGCTCAAATTAGAGTTTTGCACTCGAATCAATATCGAATAACATTCTATTGAGTTTAATAAGATATGAAACATGTGTATCGATTGATGCACATCCATAGGGCAACGCCATGTAATTGACGGTAGGGGTTTGTTCAAAGAGCATGAATTGGAATTTGTACATTTTTCAAATTCTATGATTGTTATACCCTGAATCAATGAAATTGATAAATTGGTTTTGTTCACAAGTATGTAACAGACAGAAGGAAGTCCCTCCGACTAAATATAATCTTGATCTACATCAACAACCAAAGCGATATAGTCAGTTGCAGGTGCAGTAGTGCCGGCAGTAGTGCCTACATATAATCCTACGTGATTAGGGTATCTCCTAGTCGAGCACAAGAGCCAATTTAACTTATTTTCAATTAAAAATAGTTTTATGAACTTATAGCTTATTGAATTATTCAAATTAATTGTATATGGATAATATAATTCATGTTCTATAAAACAGATCATTGTTCACCAACTTTTCAGACAATTAAAATATATAATTAAATACTCAAACACGCTCATAAATGCACACATATGATTTATTTTTAATGAATAATGTGGGTGAATAGTTCACATGCAAACTTCAACACACTTGTATTAAGAGCTCATTCAGAACTAATGATTATGTATATATATATATTTGCTAGTTAAAAAGCTATGAAACAAATGTGCTTAATATGCATATTAATAATTTAATGATAATTATTGAATAGTTTTGATTATTTTTGGCAGAGATTAAGTACCTTGATTACCAAAACTAACTAGATAAGGTGTATTTTGAATTTTTTTAATGTTTAGTTTGTTTACCTTTGAAGTTATCGTTTTACATTTGTTTACAGTTGTGAGGAGTATTAACCCACTTAATGTGGCTGTTCTTAAGTACTCAGATAAGACACCTGAAACTGATTCTTTGTGAATTTCCAATGATTTATAGTGTGAGTGGGCTACATACTATTTTGATGGATGCTTAACTGAAGTGCCGTTCATTATCTTGACAACCTAAATGCCGCACGTATATCAAATGGGGTAAGGCATTATAAATAAATGTGCTAAGTAGCACTCGTAATATACATATTTATACGTATAATTAATTATTGCGCGTATCTCAGGCATTAATTTGATTTTGTTAACATTTATTTAACTATTGCAATTGAGTAAATATGTCAACTGAAATGTGAAAATTTAAGCATTTAAGCTTAACCGCAAACTTGCCATAAAAATCAATAAATTTCAGTTACAACTATTTAAGTTGAAATCAATAACTCATTTAATGAAGGAAATAATTGTTAATAGTTTTTAGAGGTTGCCACAAAATTGTCTACTTTGTGAAATATTATTCAGACTCTGAGAATGATATTAACAGTAGGTAATCTAATCATAGAAATCGATTGGTTGGTGTCTACACTAAAGAACAGGAGATCAAGAACTTACTTAATCAGATTGATATTCACCACACCTCGGATTTCGGGGTTTGTGTCTACACTGCAAGTGCATATATAATTTCTTGTCAGAATAGTCTCACACGCGTTAACAAGCTTGACCTGCAGAACAACAGCAACAACAACCGGTAGAGACTATTATGCAAGTCATGGACAAAAAAGGTGACCATATTTGATTATTAAATTTGTTTTGAAATTCACCTTTATTATTGATATAATCGTAACTTGGCAGGTAACAACAATAAACAGGTGCAAACTGGTAAAGTAGGTTGCTCATGCCTAAAATAATCTACACAAAATAAACAAACAAAAAACCTGCCTAAGCGAGACACTCAATGAACTTAGCCATGGGATTCCCACAACTCACATGATGTCTGGCCACGAGGCGCCACATTCTTAGTTCCAATCTATTAGGTTTCAGTCAAATATAGCGCCAGAAAGTCTGGCTATTTTTGCGATAAGTTATATTGATATAATAAAAGATCATGTACTATTATGTTAATAGAAGGCATTATAAATCTGTCTAGTAAATATGCGCTATGCTGTGTACTTTGTCTATCTGTGGAATTTTAACAAAATCAACGTACTAGATTTATATCAGAGTCATGATGATTATTCGCCGGCTGTGTGATTAACCTTTTGGACAGCTCTAAAGTCAACTTTAGGAGCGTTTCATGCTGTTGAATAAGCTTTAATAAAACGTCATCGTTGTTTGCACTGGCTGACAGTAAACACGAGTGCTGAGTAGAGTCTATTTATAAATACGTGTAAAGGTCTATAACTTATCAGTAAGGTTAGTAACAGCATGATCTTAAATTAACTAGATGAACCAGTTTAATATACAAAGGCAACAGCAGTAAATACTGAATCATTTTTGTTATCGTCTTTAAATTGGGTACAACAGAGTTGTATCGTTGAGAATAGTAATTTCATTTCCGTATTGTTTTATATTATACAATATGAATATGTTATTTGGCTATTTGCATATCTTGGGTCTTTGAACGATTTAAGCTGTTTTAAAAATGCTGAAATTTGGGCCAATCGATTAACAGGGGATATATTTTGGTCGGAGAACATTAATAATCAAATTATTTAACTGAATAAGCTTAAAGTTAAGCTTTTACTGCATATATTTTTAGAAATTGTGCTTACTAACATATATTAACAAGTAAGATGGCTATAGTCGAGAAATCCAAACTACACTATACCCTGAACCTCATACTTTAAGTGTACAGTCAGTGCTTGCAAGTATGTGTATGTGTGTGTGTACGCGTATAGTGCATACTTTCTTAATTTCAATGCTCCATATCTCCGGTGTTTCTCAACCGATTTCAATACACAGATTGTCATTATTTTTTCTAATGTTTCAAACTGCATCAAAAAGTTTTCCAAATTCAAGATTTTGTTGTTATCGAAAATTTAAAACAAACTTGTACTGCGCGGGGACTAGGCGAGCTTATGTACCAAATCTGGAGTCTCTAGCTCTTATAGTCTCTGAGATCGACGCGTTCATACATACGGACGGACGGACGGACAGACGGACGGACGGACAGACGGTCATGGCTATATCGACTCGGCTGTTGATGCTGATCAAGAATATATATGCTTTATGGGGTCGGAGATACCTCCTTCTTCCTGTTACATACTTTTGCACAAAACCATTATACCCTTTTTACCTATTTTCAATGGGTTCAGGGTATAAAAAGAAATAATAATAATTTTTGAATTTTTGTCACTAATTAATCAAAATAATTAAGATTAAAACTTCTTTAATAAGATATTAGCTCTCCCAGCGTACACTTCCTTAAACCATAACCTCATGGGCTTGTCTGTTTTCGTTGTTGTTTTTTTCGTGCTGCTCATAATAAAGTAAAATATATTGCTTGCAGTACAATACAATGGCATTAATACGATTTGTATGTTAAAATCCTTCGTCATATTCTAATTTATACGCTACTGAACCAACCTGAACGGAAACGATCAAACGGCTCATTACGCGTCCCAGTTTCAGTCTTAGTTTTATTTTCATGAGTTTCCTTTATTAATAAAAATACATAGTCGATAGGAAGGACTCTCTGTTTTGGACATTGTTGACAAACAGCTCGTAAATTACTCGCTCATTTTTAGAGCATTCAAGAATAGGTGGAGGGTTTTTCACGGTTCGAATTTGGTTTGCTCTGGTCTGGTCAATTCATTTTTATTTGCTTGAATGAGCCGCAACGGAAGTCGCCGCCTGCTGAAGTTAAATGAGGTCAGTGCGAGAATATTGAGCTAATCGTTGGTGACAATCTTCTCAATGGGATCGATAATTGTAGACCGTTTTGCTTAACTCGCATGAGCCATTTGAAGGTGTCTGCCCTTTGCTGCTGCTGCTGCTGATACTTCGGCCCCTTTTTCAATTTCCTGTTCTCACACACACAAAGTACAGCCAAAAGGCAAACAAATCAATAGGAATAGCCCAGGCGCAAGATGAACAAGTAAGAAGGCTATAGTCGAGAAATCCCGACTAGACTATACCCTGAATCCTATACTTTACACATACAGTCAGTGCTTACAAGTATGTGTGTGTGTATGTGTGTGTGTACGCGTATAGTGCATACTTTCTTAACTTCAATACTTCATATCTCCAGTGTTTCTCAACCGATATCAAAAAAATTTCACAGATTGTCATTATATAGTCTAATCTTTCAAACTGCATAAAAAAAAACAAATTCAAGATTTTGTTGTTATTGATCACATGTGTATATCGGAAACGGGAAGAGTTATCAAAAATTTAAAGCAAACTTGTACTGCCTAGGGATTATGCGAGCTTATGTCTCTAGCTCTTATAGTCTCTGAGATCGACGCGTTCATACATACGTACGGACGGACGGACGGACGGACGGACAGACGGACAGACGGACATGGCTATATCGACTCGGCTGTTGATGCTGATCAAGAATATATATACTTTATGGGGTCGGAGATGCTTCCTTCTGCCTGTTACATACTTTTGCACAAAACCATTATACCCTTTTTACCCATTTTCAATGGTTTCAGGGTATAAAAAGAAGCGCAAAACGATTAAGGTCTATCTTTGTATAATATATATACATACAAATGTACAGAAACCTGTTCCCAGCCATAGGTACAAAGGTAGTCAGCACAAAAAAAAAGGAAAATAGAAGAAAACCTTAAAACACAACTAAGTCGCAATTGTGGCAAAAGGCTGCGCGTTTCCGAGCCGTGCATTGAGTGCCTTTTGCGAGGGGTGCCTAACCGTTTCCGTTTACCAAAGAAAACAATAACAATGTGAGATTTTTGAGCTTATACTGACGGAGGGCCGCTGTATGTAGACATACATCGACATAGACCGGAAAAGCGGATTTAACGCGATTTGATGGTTTACAAATTGGCTTAAACAGCTATCTCCGGCAGAAGCAACAGCATCAGCCACAACAACAACTGACGGCATGTATCCCTTTGTATCCTTTTGCTTTGTTGTTTTTATTATACCCTTAACCCATTGAAAATGGGTAAAAAGGGTATAATGGTTTTGTGCAAAAGTATGTAACAGGCAGAAAGAAGCATCTCCGACCCCATAAAGTATATTTTTGATCAGCATCGACAGCCGAGTCGATATAGCCATGTCCGTCTATCCGTCCGTATGTATGATCGCGTCGATCTCAGAGAATATAAGAGCTAGAGGCTCCAGATTTGGTACATAAGCTCGCCTAATCCCCGCGCAGTACAAGTTTTGATGCAGTTTGAAAGATTAGACTAAATAATGACAATCTGTGAAATTTGTTTGATATCGGTTGAGAAACACTGGAGATATGAAGTATTGAAGTTAAGAAAGTATGCACTATACGCGTACACACACACACATACACTCACACATACTTGTAAGCACTGACTGTATGTGTAAAGTATAGGGTTCAGGGTATAGTCTAGTCGGGATTTCTCGACTAGAGCCTTCTTACTTAGTTTTTTATTTGGGCTGAGCGAAATGTGTTGCGTTAAAGGATATGCTGGAGATGCGGCTTGATAAGATTATAGCAATAGACATAGCAATGGAGCTCAAAGGAGTTGCGTTTCGCTTAAGACAAAGTCGGCAGCCTTAAGTGAACCTAAATATGTTTGATCAATTCGTTGAGCTGGGCAGCTGTTTGGGCTTTGGTTTAGGAAAGCGTTCACTATGTTATGGTATTTATGTTCATAGGGTTACAAACTATAGAGATTTTTATTTTATAAAAATAAAAGAATTTTATCAAATCCTAGCATCCTTGAAACCGCTGTTCGTTTTATATAGACGTTTAAAAATGTGTTTGAACCTTAAACGTGGGATGATAGGCAATATTTTGTAGTTATTGTTTTCAGCATGTACTGTGTCTTAGAAAGTATTTTATGTGTTTGTAGAATATACATATTGTGAATAGTATTTGAGCACCTCTAGTATATATATATATATATATATATATATATATATATATATATATCATTCATATCATATATATCATTCTCTCCCATTTGTCAGTCTATCTGCATATTAAATTTCACAACTATATTTTACACACTATACTATGTCGAATCCGCTATCATATGCTAGCTTCCATTTCAGTTATTCTTCAACTAATAGTTACTTGAAAGTTAGGTTATTAAGTATTCGATATACACTATCCTTCAAGTATACTTTGCCCACCGTACCGACCAAGTTTATATGCTGGTTGGCACAACAGTTGTTTTACATTTTCCAATAGCCAGCCAAGGTATCTTCGCTTTCGATCTTGAAGTTACTTTTTCCAGAAGTTCAGCGAAGTACACCTTCCGTGCTGGCAATCTATTGCCAGTGTTGAACAATCAATCATAATTGTTTTTCAGTTTGTCAACAGACTTGCCGCGAGAAGCGCTTCACTTGTTGAAGTTGTTGCCATACATACAACAATTTTATCTCAATGCAACCAGACAGTGGGACCACGCGCCTTTTACTTACCTCTACGCGCAGCAGGGGCTTTAAGCCTCAACAAAAGCCGTTTACTCTGGCACCGTTAGAAGTGACACGTTGCACGTTGTGAGTTGCTGCTCGTTTGGCGCTGCATAAACTTGCACAAAAAGAGCGCCGAGGGAGCCGCTAACAACGAGCGCGCAGCGACAACTGATAAGCGCTGAAACGGAAGTAGCAAACACCCACTATCGCACACACACACGCACACAAACACATTGAAACCTGTCTGTGTATTGACAATATGGCGGCATCAAACGTGTGACAAATAAAAACGCAGCCAAGAGACGGTTAAGAAAAGGGTGGCCGGGGGTAGGTCGTATGTCTAACGCAACAGTTTGTTTAGGGTGGTGGGAAAAGGTAGAAAGGGGTGGAGAATTATTGATGGACAGAGATGGGGCTGCGTTGCTATCAAAGCCTCTGTTGGAATTCCCTAGGCGAGTTGCTCACTGCCATTGGAAAACCGATTACGTTAGCTGGCGACTAAAGGCTGAAGATATGCAAGGACCTACTACTCACACTTACCCAGACACAACCACCCACAGACACGCATCCTCGATTGTATGAGAGTGTGTGTTTGTGTATTCTTGTATATCTGTGCAAACACAGAAGGCGTCCGGACGCGTTAACATATGATTGTCGTGTGTCTCCTCGCTGCACATAAAAAGGATAAAGGATAACGAAGCGCAAATTTCAAATAATCATGAATATTACATGAGCTGCAAAGTAGACAAACGTCACACACTCATACACACACTGATATAGGGGACACAGTAACGACTCCTGGACGGGCATTTATATGAAAATCATTCACACAAACCAAATTATTTATTAATGTTCTATGCAAAATGTTCCGCTTAGCTGAAGAATTTAATACTCTTAAGCAGGTCGACACTTTGACAGTTATTTTTTCCTCTTTGAATAAGGTTTTGGCTTTCAAATTTCCTCCCAAAAGTTGAATAGCCTTTGAGTTGGGAAATCGATTACAAATTTGCTTGCTTGACGGCTTTAAGAGGCTTTTGGGCAAAGCTTCTTATAGGCATTACAAGTCAAAAATTTTAATGAATGATTATTGTCATGATACGATTGTTAAGGTATATAATTTTTTTCTTCCTTATTTATAATTCTTTTAACAGAAAGCTAGTAACAAAAGTTATATTAAGTGTATCAAAGGAATATCCAACAACTCTTCAGTTTCCTAAATATTTTTATAAAATCACATTTAAATATTTCTTACAAGCTGCTGTAAAATTTTCTCATCCATCAAAACAAAACATTTTTTTTTTTAATTCTTAACTGGGCTATAGTTGTATCAGAGTTTCTTACGCCAGTCCAATGAATGATATAAAAACTGGCAACAGTGCATATTACAAATGCATCAGGGACGCTCTACGGTGATGTCACAAAGAAAAATCCAAAGTCAACTCGCCTGATAACAACGTCAACAAAAAGAAGAAAAAAGGAATCAAAAGAGAAGCCGGCAATGAGCTTGCAATAATGTGATAAGTGCAGCGGAAATGAAAACAAGCACAAGTGAGCGTTGACGTTGGATGGATGGGTATGACAACAGACACCAATAACAACAACAAAAATAGCGGCAACAAGCAACGGCCACAATAAAGAGTCAGCACTTAAAAGGCAGTGCAGCAACGTCAAGCAGCTGGCAATAAAAAGTGAAATTGCCATTGGAGTCTTATTGAAGCCGCATTGGAGTCGATCTACCACCATTGCTGCCTTCCACTTGCGCCACCCCCTCTCGTACCGGTTGCTCTTGCCCTTACTCTTTGCTCATGCGGGGCGCATTTTGCTTCAATTATTTTTATTGGCACGGCGCAAAAAATTTATGTTGCATACTTTGCAACGCTGCTGGCGTGGCGTTAATTTCGTTATGGCAAAATGCAACGACTTGACGAGTGTGTGTATGTGTTTGATATGTGAAAAGAACGAGATGAGAGAAGGAGGTGCGGCTCAAAGAAAAATTGGCGTCAATATGGCGCCATTGCATACAGTAGCGCTGAATATTGAAAAGTTTCGAGTATCTTAATTAAAGGTTAAGTGTGCGCCTTTTGAAATCGCGAATTATGGTAATTTACGTTGAAAGCCTTCCAAGTAGGCGTCTTTGTGGGATGAGGAGGAGCAAGCATATAAATAAGTGAGTAGTGTGAGTAAAAGCACTTTACGGTATAAAGTTTACTCAGCTGATTGTTTTATATGTACTATGTATATAGCCAATGAAACAGTGGAAGCTTGTTAAAAAAGGCTTTAAAGTTGGATCAGAGTTATGACACTAGTTAAAATTTGTAATGAAAAAATGTGATTAAAACGTATTTGATACGATAGTAGTGTTAGCTCTGTTCTATAATGACAAAGATTTCAACACTTAAAAGAAATAAACTTGGCAGTATATACATTATGTTCTCAAGATAAGGTAATAAAAACTAAGATATTATAAAAATCATCACTATTGCAGTTATAAAATGAATATTTTGGAACATTTATAATATGATAATTTTATATTATAGTTTTATTAGTAGATTATTTAGAAGTGGAACAGTCTAACAGTTATTTCTGTAGAATAACTTTCGAAATATTCGAAAATAATAAATTTAACACATTGAGGATACTTTGAGGCAAGCATTTAAAAGTCAGTATTGAATGCAAAGTATAATTATAATTTTGTTAAAAAGACAAAATTCATTCATATATCAATAAAGCCATCAATGTATATATATATGTGCACTGAACATTATTAATTAATATAAATGACATTATACAACCAAAGCAATTTGCATACATTTACAATTGTACAACAAAACCAATTAAATGCAACTTAATCAAATTGCATAATGTCAACTTAAAATGCACTGACCAACCAACCCAGCTAGCAGTCTGCCCACTTTTAAACCATTATCCGCCACATTTGCCCACAAATCCAATTGACCTCAATACACCAACACAATTGCATCTACAACTAACTTCATACATACATATTCTTGTTCCATGTTCGTAGATGCGAGTAATCAATAAAAGTTACGTGCTATCAGCAGGCGAACGTGGGAAATGTCAGGGAGCAGTCGGGGCATAGATTTTGCCATCAATCTGACCAACCTCGTCTTTTTCTTCTACTTTGAATTTTATGCACAACTTAAGAAAACAAATTTCACAATAAGTACAAATAAGACGAAATGTCAAGGCACAAGCTCGCTCACACATATTATATACATACAGTATGTCAATAAAGTCCTTACACATTGTGAACATTTTTGATTTTTTCACTTTAGAGCTATAAGGGATACACTGGTTGCTGTTTTTAATTTTTTTTAATAAGTTGATTTTAGTGCCTTTGTTAGTATTTTTAATTGTTCTTTGTTAATATTAATTATTTTTAATTTTTTTAAATAATAATAATAATAGGTTTAAGAGATAATTGATTGATAAAAATTTAAAAAAAAATAAATTAAAAACAGCAAGCAGTGCTGTTTCTGTAATCATAAATGTACAAAAATCAGTTTCATAGGAAAAAAATCACTAAAAAATCATATATATATATATATATCCGAAGTATCATAAGACTTTATATCATATATTTATCAATATGTTTAAATATTAACGCCGTGGCAACAAAATAGTAAAAAGTTCTGTTCAAATGTTTTTGTAAAAAAAAAAAAAAAAAAAAGGTTTCATAGTAAATAAAATCTCTAAAAAAATTTAAAAATATATTTGAAAAAAAGTCCTATGATAATATATATATTTCAATATGAACGCCGTGATAAACAAAATTCATAAAAAAAAAATTGAACTAATATTTTTAAAACCTTAGTCCAACCAAGTAGTAGAATACTAGGAGGTTTCAGTGTACAATGACTAGCTGAAGAGACAGAAAATCTAATATTCTGCGTCGTATACGCCTCCGCTTCCGCCTGCGAACAAGTTGCAAACTCACGTAGAGCTGCGCTGCTATGTCTGATAGCTGTGAGCGATATTTTCAATGCGCCGTCGGTTAAAATTACGCACATTTAGTTAGTGCCTCTGTCTGATGATGTTTTCAGCGAGTTTCTTGGCCAACGATGCCAGCGGCAGAACATGAATATTTTAAAAAATTCACAGTGCTCTCAACAGCAGTCCTGTACGTGGGCAGCTGGCGCCGGATAAGAAGCACTAGCAGCAAGAGAAGGTTGAAGAAGCTGCAGGCGGAAAAGGCACAGAGGAGGAGGCACGCACAATGAATAATTTAAGAGCAGCAGTAGGAGGAAGATGCGAGGCCGTTTCGCCATCATCAAATAAATACCAAATGAGCAATCAAAGTGCCATGAAGGACTAACTAAGCAACAGCGCCTTCTGATCTCCTTCCCATCTCAGTCTCTCCCATCGCTGATGAGTGGCTGTAAAAAATGATGTACACGAATAAACAGCAGGTGGAGGCGGGAGGCGATACAGTCAAAGTCCAATGGAGCTCGTAAACAGCAAATAAAGCACTGACAATTTCTGCACCATCTCATAAATAAAGAAAACTAAACATTTTAAAGTGTCTATCGAATGTAAAAGAAGAGAGAAAATGTATGAATTATATATATTAAACTGACTGAAACTCAATCAACAACGAACATCTAGCACAATTCTCTATGTGCGAATATCTCGAAGACAAAAAAACGTATTATTATACGCAAAAGTGGCATCAGCTGTGCCTCCGAAGGGAGCATCGTGTTGAGTTCTAAAGGTCTTCCAAGGGGGTTCTGCTCTCAGTTATTTTCTCTTCCATATTGTCGATATGTAAGTAATTGGTATGTACGACTGCTTGCTTGGTTTGCCTGCAGCTGAGAGAGAAATGCGGTTATGAATTTCTGAACTCAGCTGACACCCAAGTGGCGGAAAGGGAGAATTGTACGTATTGCAATTGCACTGACTGAGAACTTTTATTAAAAACTTGTGCAACGTTGAGTGTACACGGGGCGCTGTATATAATATAAAAAGCTAAATAAAATGAGAAACTTTCATAAAAAATTTGTGACTTTCGCAATTTTTATGGCTGCAGCTTAAAGTTCTCACGGCCAAGCACGTCCACTCCTTTATATCCTTTGAATGGTATTAACTTTGTGCACGTTTATGGATGGGCTTATGTTAGTGCAAGAATTTATCGCATGACACACTAAAGCCGATCTGATGTAGTTATCGAAATGGGCCAATGCGCTCAAGTGCCCTTCAAATCGATTACTTACAACAGAGCGAGACAGAGAGAGAGGCAGAGCTTAATGCAAGTTGGAGTTTTGCTATGCTTTCAGGTTGGTACTTACGCTTTATGGTTCATATCGCTGACGGAATGGTGGTCGCATCAAAATAATGTTTCGTGATTTTTTGTCGTTCGCATAATTTTAATGTTTCGTGCAGATTTTGTAACAAATATGAACTTCTTTTATGTGGTAGTTGTCATCAATGTTATCGATTATTTATGTCGATATATGTACCTATAAACATAACTTTACCGTTTTAAGGGGAAGCAACTAATAACTTATCTACACATTTACTCAAGCTTTTTAAGAACATCTAAACATATCTTTGCATTTATCTTGAATACAATTTATTGAACACATTTATGCTCATATTTCGGTTTTTGTATTTCTGTCAGCCTCAAATACTTTTAGCTTAAGAGCCTCATGAGTTAGTGTGTTTGCATAACTTGTTACAAAATTTGCATTTAACCAAAAATGTATAGATTTATTTGAACAAAGACTGAGCACAAACTGGCAACTGCAATATTGAACCGAAGAATGCGGTAAACTGGAAAGCCACTTAAAGCCTAAAGCCACAATCCCCAGAAAATGCCAGCTACCAAATACTCATACTACTAGTTATGGCCCAAATAAATTTGCAAACAAATTTTCTGTTATCGATACGAACGTCTAATGACCCATTGACTGGTGATGCTGCTGGCCAGGCCTGGCCCACTATGGCCTAATGAAACCCAATATCTTTGAGAATTTAGGGGGCACAATTGCCACAATGCACAAGTTGCAACCCATTGCTACAGCATGGGGTTTGTTTTGTTGTTGTTGTTGTGTGTGTGTGTGTATGGTATGTTGGCACATAAACTTAAAATGATGCCAGAAATATGGGCAGTTCGAGTCTGTCTGTAGTCAAACGTGTGTATCTGCCCGCTCGTTTACTTGGCCAAAAGCCAATTTCAGCCAAAACGCATGCCAAATTTGCCAATAACAAAACGCAAACGAGATACGAAAAATAGCTAAATATTTTATGATATCGATGACTCTAACGCTTCATAACCCGAACTCTCTCCACACACCCTTCAGACAAAAACTGCCAGCAATGCACAATGCAAAATGCTCAAAACTTAAAAACGAAAAAAAAAAATACATTTGCATGACTTTCTAGCTGTGCTCCAGTAGCTGCTAGTTGTTTCAGTTCCTCTGCTCCTCTGCTCAAAAGTAGTTCAGCAGAGGAGCAGTTGAGCGCATTGACAGCCCATACAAATGCGTTTTATACCCTAGCCCCCTGGAGAGATTCACTTTGTTTAGCACTCTCGCATATGCGCAGCGATTTCCCAGCGGCGCATAAACTTTGACTCTTTCAATGCTAACTGATGACTCTTAAGCCAAAAACTTTGCATGAAAATATTTGCTGTATGAATAAACGCAAATAGCAACTATTTATTACACTTAAATTTGCATCTGAAAAGTGTATTAAGTTATTTTCGTTTATTGAAGCTTTAACATACGCTAACAGTAATGCAATCCAAGAAAGTAATGCTTTTATAAACTTTTTCAAGCACAATGGATCGACAGAGACAAAGCTTTTATTTTATTCTTTGCTAACAGTTCGACTCACGTAAAAGTTCTTTCCTTTAATTTTAATACTCCACAAGGGTATTTAAAATTCGTTATTAGTCGTTTCGCTTGACAGTTTTCGGTTATTGTTGTCAATTTGTATTTTTAAACTATATAGTACAGGGCGGATGGGTATCCAAACGTTGCTTTTGCCAAAGCAAAGCCAGGTAAAGTTTCATTGCCGTTATTTGCCGCCTGTCACTGTTCGTAGTGCCATTTCTCAGCAGCGCCCAAAAGTATGCCGCTGTTTACCCACGAAAGCTCTCGAGCGGCAAAAATCACAAAAACAACAACACAAAACTCACCTGAATGGAGGTCGCTTAGCTCGTTGGCACTGATGGAGGCAGCAGCTGCGGCAACAGCGCCACTCTCAGCGCGACTCAGCGAGATGCTGGAGCGCTTCTTCCCCCGCCAGACGCTGACTCCAAAGCATTCAGCACAACAGCAGAAGACAAAACCCAATATCAGCAGTATCCAGGCGGCGACCATTAGCACAATGGTCGATGTGGAACGGTAACTGTAATTCTCTTCCTCATACAGTACCAAAATGTCGTTGCTGTTATTGTTGTTGCTGCTGCTGGCAATGCTATTTTCATTGTTATTATTGTTGTTGGAGTTGTGAAAGCTTTGCAACTCTGGTGAATAGACGGCTGCTTCAATATTCGCCAACGCCGCATAACTGCTACCCACCATATGTAAAAGCGGTTGCGAATTGGTCAGATGCATAAATGTGATGTTTGACATGTTGGCAGCAGTGGCAACAGCTGCTGTTACTCACTCATTCACGCACTCAACTCGAATCACTTAATCAGTCAATCAATCAGTAAGTCAATCAATATAGCAATTTGTAATAAGCACGCCCGCAGCAGCAATATCGCAATATAACTGCAATAATTTATAACTTTATTGGATATTTTTGTGGCTTTTGCTCACGCGACACTCACGACAACGGTCAACTGGACGACTGTCATTCGACGTGTACTGCCTTATTATCTAGAGCGCTGACTACGTTGAACCTCTGGCTCCTACCTAATTTGAATGTGTGCGTGTGTGTTTGTGTTTCTGTATGTGAAAAATTAACAAAAACAACAATAACAAGCGACGAGCAAGTAGATGTCAACGATATTAACGCCGCACAAAAATTTTGTTTTCGGCTCGCAATCTTTATTATCACCATGTGTACTTAAGCAGATACATATCGACGGACAAACAGGCAAATAGACAGTCAGACAGCTATATATGTATGTATGTGCGTCTGCGTGCGATCATCTCTCTGCTTCACATCAAGTTTTGTTTACATGCGAGAACATTGTTTGCTCAGTAGTTTAGAGAGAGAGAGAGAGAGAGAGAGAGAGAGAGAGAGAGAGAGAGAGAGAGAGAGACATAGAGCGTAACAACAACAAGTTGAGTTGTTAAGCTAAGCTGCGTGCCTTCAGTGAGTTTCAAGAGGACAGAAAGTGAGCGTGAAAGAGTTGCCATAGTTGTGAGAATTTGGTACCAGCTAAGCATGTGCAAATTGAAAGAACACTGTGGTGAGTTTTGCATGAGATATTTTGTTTTACGGGCTACTAAGTACTATCAGTTGCAAATATTCCATTCAAGTTTGTGGGCAAGAAAATTTTTACAATTTAGCAATACTAAGTTTATTCAACTAAGTGGTGTCACCAAAAGCCGTGAAACTCGCTCGTTTTATTCGTTAAATTAAAGAAAATCTCACGATTGATTTAGGAATATGAAGTGATGATATAAAAGTTTGTACACGTTTATTACACAAGAGTCCTGGCATGTTTTGATTTATTATTCAACATTCTTTAAAATATGTTTTTATCCAATAACCTTTTTTTATAATGCTAAAATTTGGTTTTAAGTTATCATATGCGTACGTTGGCCACATTAGCACAGCTAAGTATTTTACACGTGACCAAAGTTACTGAAAGTATTGGAAATATTTAAGAAAATTATTACACATAATGTATATTTCATACTGAAGTATTGAAAACTTACATTCACAGGCAGCGCGTTCTAGCTGACAGCGAGTAACACTTCTCCAATTGCGATTTTCTACACGGCAGTTAGCATTGAAAGCGTTTGTGATATCATCAGTGGTTCCTATTATACGCTGATGGCTTAAACACCGTTTATGCAATTTGTCACAGGTTTGGCGATTTGCTTGAACTTGCAAAAAGAACAAGCAGCAAATGGCTAGTAGGATAATAAAAAAAAATATGTTCATTTCCGATAGTACTTTCACGATTTCCACAATGTACTTACCAAACAACAGTACTAATTTTGACATGCTTATTAAGCGGTGAAATTCGAGCTGTACTCTAGTTGAATACTACTAAAATAGCAGGTATATATAGTAGAGCACCAAGTTAAGGAAATAATTTGTGGCTTTTGTTTAGGACCCTGTGCTTTCTTTGTAAAATTATGAAATTACAATGGGAAACAATATATGTACAAATTGCAATGTAATATTTTAAATTAACATTTTTGGAACATAAAAGGTTTTATTAAAAAGAAAGAAAGCACAACTGTTTTTTATTTCATTTATTTCTGGTTTTTTCTGCCTATATAAGTGGTTTTAAAATTTGACTCAAATATCAGTAATCGATTAAAATGCATATTCAAAGCATTCTCGTCCTTTTGTTGGTGGTGTGCTGCTTGTGCATCGATGCCGCAATTAATTGTAATAGAATCCATAGAGCTTGTATGGCCTGCCCAGAAAAAACAGCGCCAAAGGCAATTGATTATAATGTTGTGTGTCGCATGAAGACTAGAAACCGCTGGATCTGGAGACATCAACCAATATGTGATCTACAGCGCATCGCTTGTGAAAGTGAGTTTAATTAAAAGTGGCTTAGCTATTCTAAATAACTAATCTTTCTTATTACAATTCCATGTAGATCCTGGACAGAAACTAGACTGTGACAATGTTGCCAGGTTGGCTAGAATGAAGCCCAGACCACGTGTTTAATGTTACTTATATAGCAGCATCACATTTGCTGTTGATTTAATCAAAATAAACAATACCATACATTTCAATATGCTTTTAATACTTTTATGTGTGAAGTGCTTTTTAAATACTTGTAGATGTTTAAGCTTTTACAACAGACACCAAAAACGAGCCAACAGTCCAACCCAATCTCAAACTCAAACTCTCTCAATCCAAACCCACTTTAGCTCACGTCATGAGCATGATTATGTACTTTATGAATGTGCAACGGAATAAGAGGAAGAAAGAGTAAAGTGATTCTTGAGTTATACATATATATATATATATTTAATGCACGATGTTCTGTTAAATATAAACAATTTTTATTTAATTCATTTTCTTTGTGTACTAAATATATCGATAATTCGATTGTTATTGCAATTAATATATAAACAAAATTTCAGTAATAAATTTAATAATTATTTATTTTGTAAGAAATTTTTTTGTGGCGTCATGCTTTGTTTTTTATACCCTAAACCCATTGAAAATTGGTGAAAATGGTTTTGTGCAAAAGTATGTAACAGGCAGAAGGAAGCATCTCCGACCCCATAAGTATATATATTATTGATCAGCATCAACAGTGGAGTCGATATATCCATGTCCGTCTGTCTGTATGTATGAACACGTCGATCTTAGTAGAGCTAGAGACTCAAGATTTGTATAATAAGCTCGCATAATCCCTGGGCACATTTTCGATAACTCTTTCCGTTTCCAAAATACACATGTAATCGATAACAAAAACATTAGACTAAATAATGACAATCTGTTAAAAATTTATTAAAATCGGAGATATGAGGATATGGAGCATTGACGTTAAGAAAGTATGCACTATACGCGTACACACATACTTGCAAGCACTGGCTGTACGCGTAAAGTATAGAGTTCAGGGTATAGTCTATTCGGGATTTCTCGATTGAGCCTTCTTAATTGTTTTAAGCTATATCTTTGTAAAAGTGATTTAACTTAATGTATTGCTTATTATTTCACTCTTATGCTTCTCAATGCAGAGAATACTTAGAATGTTGGCTATCGAAAGTAGATTTAAATTTGAAAATGAACCAAATTCAAAACTAATAATGAAAAGTTTAAATAAACAAGTTTTAAACTAAAATATTTTTAAAATATAAAGTATTAGTTTCAAAGCGTAGCCACATCTATCGTCATTATTTTGTGCCTTGCCACTTTAACGACGAGGTTATTTTACCAAATGTAAAGAGTTTAAAGTCGTTGCCGGGTGTGAAAGAGTGTGGAAATGGTTTTCACAGGCTGCCTGCGACTGCCTGCCAACTACTTATATAATACATGCTCGTATTTAAAATTGAAAATCTTTTGGCGCTGCACTTGAAAAATGCTTAGGACCAGGCCATGGATGATGAACTTTATAAAACTCTTGACCACAATTGCCGCAACGACCCGCCTTCCCCCTACTTCTTCCTCTGTTTCTCTTAGCCATGTCTGACCAGCTGACGGCATCAGATGCAGGGTGCACAAGAAAATAGTGTTAGTGGTAGAGGGAATCATTGCACTTGACTTTAGCGCCACTTGTAAGTGTAAATTTTATTTGAGCCAACCAAAGTGTTATTGATGTAGATACATACACACAAATACATAAGTACATACATACATACATATGTACATATAGACTGTGCCCTTTGTGAAGTGTTGAAGTGGCTTGGCTGGTTATTGGCACTGCTCTTGGACTAAACCAAGTTTTGGGGATGTTGGGATCTCTTGTTGCAGTTGGCGTCGTGTCGTTGACAGCTAAGTGGTGATAATCGCTTTTGAATTGAATTTGGAGCAAGTAAATTTTACACGCAGACAAAGTTGAAATTCAAAAGTGCAACACACTCCAATTTCCCGAGTCCACATCTACTTTCCAAATCTCAGCCTCCTTCACACGCTGGACACTAGACAAAAGTAGCTTCCCACATCTCCACCCACAACGCCTGTTATTTAAGTAGTAGTCGTTTGTTTTTTCCCTTTTTATACCCTGAACCCATTGAAAATGGGTAAAAACGGTATAATGGTTTTGTGCAAAAGTATGTAACAGGCAGAAGGAAGCATCTCCGACCCCATAAAGTATATATATTCTTGATCAGCATCTACAGTCAAGTCGATATAGCCATGTCCGCCTGTCCGACTATAAGATAACTTTTTCCGTTTCCGATATACACATGTAATCGATAACAACAAAATCTTGAATTGAAATCGGATGAGAAACACTGGAGATATAGAGCATTGAAGTTAAGAAAGTATGCACTATACGAGAAGAGTGTATCGTATAGTCGAGATTTCTCGCCTGGAACTTTCTTACTTGTTTTTTTTGGGGGCTTTTTGGGTGGAGTTTTTGTGGCTTGGCCGAGGCGAAAACTTATTTTTTAGTTGATGCTGTTGTTGTTGCAGTTGGTGCTGCTGTGGCTTGTCTTATTGTTGTCTTTGTGGTTTCCAATTTGTAAACTAGATTTGGGGCTTGGTTTAGCACCCAGTACGGTTTGTTAGTCATTCAATCAAAGCTTCTTAAATTTGTATGTACATTTACAGCGTGTGTTGGAAAATACAAGATTTATTGCTTTAATAGCAGGCAGTTATGAAAATCTAGAATTGTTTTCTTAAAAGAAAGAAATATGAAAAATTCGGTGTGAAAAAAATTTGTTGTTTGTTTGCAACGTTTGATAAAATAATATAAATTTTGTTGAAATTGTATGAATTAAATATATACTGCTTATACATTTAAACATTTAAATATTAAGTCTTAATTTTAAATTCATATAAGTATTGATTAAACTTCTGTAGGTTATTAAACCATATTAAATAGTTGTAAGTGAATGAAAATGTAACATAAATGAATATATGTACACATTTAAAGATTATCTATAATTATTAGAAAGTATTTATTAGAAAAAGCTCTAAACTGGATGCTGTGCCTTAACATAAATCTTAAAGCCCCTAACTGCAGCTGCAAACTAATTTGATGATATGTAATTTATTTGATGACCATAATCTTGTACTAACTTTTATGTTCGACTTTATTCGGTTGCATTGTGCAACATTTGCCAGAGATTCATTTGGTGGCTTGGCAAACACATACATACATATATGTAAGTATAAGTATGAAAGCGCATTGTGCGGGGTAGTAAACAAGTGTCTTCGACTTATTTCGATAAATCTTGTCTAGCACACAAATTTACCCAACTACCCAGAGATGTGCTACTGCTGCTGCTGGAGCCAGCTATTCATACAATCAGCAGTCCAGTTTGGTGCATCTTTCACGTACTTGGCATTACCATAAAACCCAGACGCCAAAGCAGACTTAGACAGTGGAGACAGAGGAAGACTTTTTCTTTTTGAGCAACTTCGTCATCGTCAGCCAACACGCCCAGCATCAGTATCGACATTATCGTCATGCTTGTCGTCCACTAGATGCATTCCCAGCCTTCAACTGAGTGTTCCTCCAAATTTTTTATACTGGCATTTGCCCCAAGTCTCAGATGTGTCTATGTGTGTGTTTGTATGTTCCCTGTGATACATTCTCCAAAAAGCATAATTTTTCACACGAAAATGTTTTTCTTTACACCATAAAAAATTGGAATTTATTACTTTGAAGCTTGGCTAGAAAAGATGAAGACGAAGAAAATACACTTAATTACAAACAATGTCTTACAGATTTTTGATTAAATAATATTTACAGTTTTTACTGTGATAATATAAGCAAACTATTTGTCTTTCATTCCCAACTTCTTTAATTAGTATATGTGTATTTTATAATTTAACCTTAAAATACGATCTTGATCCTTAAAAAAAAAATAAAAATAGTAAAAAAGTTTTTGATTTTTTCCAAGGGAAAACTAAAACTGAAAATACATTATTTCTATTGAGTGAAGTTAAACCTAAAAAATGTCTTGAAATGCATAAAACTTGATTTTTAGACAACAACATTTTGCTTTCGTAGCTGAGAACAAATGTGCCTTAGGTCCTTTTTTGAAATGAGTCATAGGACAGTCAGGAAATGTTTATGAGCTAATAATTTTTAATTATTGCACAATTCGCTGCTCAAAAATAATTACAAGCGAGCCGGGGGGCGGCAAGTTGAATAACATCATAACTAAAATCTAAATCAATTTCATGCCATTACCTCTCAAACATTCTCCCCGCAACAACCTACACGTAGCTACTGCCACGTGCCAAGCAACAACAATAACAATGTTGTTGAAGTTGCCCTGCATACATTTATGGGACTCGAAGCCAAAAAATTTCATTACTAGTCTATGGGGGAGAAGTGGAGGTCTGCCCCTTGGCGGTGAGTCAATTACAGAAAGGAAACTGTTTTGGCGCTCCCCAAACAAAAGCAGGCAATGGCGTCGTCGGCGACTAAGCGCGCGGCATGGGGCAAAGGGAAGCTGTTCTATAGTTGTTTAATATTTATCAAACGTCGGTAATCAGCAAACACAGCGCTGACATGTGTCGTGGATCTTGATAAGGAGGCAACCCTCAAGCCGAAAACAAAAATCAAAACCAATATCCAAATCCGAATCGAAATCAGGCCCAGATCCAATGAGTTTTTAATGAACTGTCACTTGATAATAAAAATTTCCGTGAATTTAGAAGCCTGCCTAAGGAAAAGGGTAGCAACTGTTCGCGTGGGGTGTGAACAGTTCGATTGACTTTAAGAACTCTTCATCCATTCGTTGTGCAAATTTCAAGCACCACGCGTTGAAAGTTTTAGTTAGGTGCCCAGATATTGAATTATTTTTGTGGCAGCATAGTCAAGTGTGAAATTTGGTAGCTAGTTACATATTAACAGGCAAGGGGATGAAATGAAAGAGGGACACGAACTAGGAACGGACGACCCCAATCATGTAGCAGCTTGTTAAATGTGAGTGTGAAAAGCCAAATTGAAAAGTTGCTCTTGGCTGAGTTTTGAAAGGCTGTTGATTTGAGAATTCTTAAAAAGTTGAACCAGTTTGACTAGGATAACTTTCTTTCGCCACAAACTGGTAAATGGTAGAGGGGCAGCATAGGTTGGGTTAATGCATCAGCTGAAGCAGCAATAGGGAAACAAAATGTAAGCTGAAGCAATCAATAAGAAAAAAATAGAAAATTAAGCAATTGTGCACAAAGTAGTTGGGTTCCGCAACATTTTTTTTTTTAATCGGCAACGTAATGGGTAAAAAATTTGGAATGGAAAAAATAAAAGTTTTACAGATATGTGAGTTAATTTTTTAAGTGTTTAAGATATCCTCGAACAATTTCGTACACCTAAGGCTAAAGCAACATTGTGGAAACACAATTAAAAGTGCCTTAGAAGAGTAATTAAATTTGTATACCCTGAACAAATCATCAGCATCAACAGCCAAGCTAACATGCCCATGTACGTTCGTCCATCCGTTTTTCTGTCTTTATGAACTTCAAATTTTTAAGAAAACTTTTCGTATAACCCCTCCTGGCATATATGTTTCAAATAAGATCTTTGAATAAAACAAGCTAAAAGGCTCTAGTAGAGAAATCCCGACTAGACTACACCCTGAACACCATACTTTAAGCATACAGTCAGTGCTATATATATATACGCGTATTGTGCATACTTTCTTAACTTCAATGGTCCATATCTCCGGTGTTTCTCAACCGATTTCAATAAAATTTTCATTATTTCGTCAGATGTGTCAAACTCTGTTTCATAGTTTTCCAAATTCAAGATTTTATTGTTATCGATAACAAGTATATATCGGAAACGGGAAACGAAAATTAAACAATCTTGTACTGTCTAGGGATTAGGCGAGCTTATGTTCCAAATCTGGAGTCTCTAGCTCGTAGAGTCTCTGAGATCGACGCGTTCATACATACAGACAGACGGACATGGCTATATCGACTCGACTGTTGATGCTGATCAAGAATATAAATACTTTATGGGGTATTGTTTTTATAAAGGGAATATGGAATATCGTTTGTTATTCTCTTAACCAATATTGATTTTTACATTTAAAAAATCAAACCATGGGAACTTTTAGTATTCTAAAAAGCAAAGTCTTATATTTCACCTTTTAGTTAATTTTTCAACCCTTCGTCGTTTTAAGAGCTCCAAGTCAAGACACAATAGAACACTTGCTGGCTAGTGTCTAACTGACACCCACCCATTATTCCACCCAACCAAGCCCGCATGCAAGCCACCCTCTTTTTTGGAGGCTATAACGATGGCACGTTTTGTTGCAATCCCAATGAGGAAATGCTAATCCGCATGTAATATTCGAAAATGATATGAAAATGCCAAACCAAACAACAACCACCCAACGCAAACTGAACCCACTGTTCAGCCCAATGTTCAGCGGGGTTCAGCGAATGGGCCCAATGCCAACATTACTCAATGTCAACATCAAAATTGCTTTGGAATTCATGCATTCAGCTATTTGTTCCTTCGTTCATTCATTCCCTCATTCATTTGCCACTAAAAAAACTAACTCAAATTCCGCAGTATAGAAATTTTCATTTTGTAATACACTCAATTTTAATGCCGTTGCAGGAAGAGTGCCAAAAGTGCCAGGGGAATCCTTGCTAGGTTTGTTCCTGGCTTTGGTCCCTCAAATAGCTGCGCAGGGCGCTGATTAAAAGTGGCAACGGTTTGACCGGGTTTGGGGTTGAGTTTTCCTTTTTTCGGTGTTGTGTCTCGTGTTGCAACCTTTCCCATACGCGGTACGCGAAGGTTCTACAAAGGGTCTGCAAAGGGGGTTGTCATCTAAAAAACTGCTGCACTTGTCCTCTGTGACCGGGAAAATTTCGTCACAGACGTTGGCGTGAAATTTCGTAACGAATTCTCTAAACAAAAACAGGAAAAACACATGAAACTCGTGGCGAATGTGTCTCATTGTAATTTTTGTAATGTTTCAGAATGTTGCAGCATGGGCATCAGCGAAAAGGAAGGAAGTTTGTTTTTGTTTAAAATTATTAGAATTCAGTTTGTTGTTGCGATGCCACCCCGTGGGTGTGGGTGACGATTGGATTGGTAGCTGGGTGGGTGTTATTGCTTGAACGGTGGTTGTACAACAGCTGGTGCCCCGAATGCGACCGGCATTTAGCCGCAATGTGGTTGATGGTTGGACTTGTCTATGGAATGGAAAGGTGGGGGGCCAAGGGGCCACTGCAAATGTGTTTGCTGAATCATGTGCTCGGGTTTTTAATATTTTTCCAGAGGGTCACAAAGTGCAAATGCTAAGCGATTTGTTCTTGGAATCAAATATATATGTAGAGGGTGAGTCTTGTTTTCCGATTTATTCTAGTATGTGTGGGACTTTTATAAACAATGGCAATTATTGTTGACTTATATTGGTAATCTAAAATATGTGAAGGATAACATTATTGAGATACAGATGCATATGTTTTTACTTATGGAATTTTCTTCAGCACCCAAAGCAAGAACACAGAGAAAAAGTAACAATGATTATTAAATTAATAAATAAACTTTTTAATTAGTGTACTAAGTTAAAAAGTTTGTTACAATAAACAAATTAGAATTAAATAATACTACTCAATGTAAATTTTGTTTTTCGACTTGCATCAATGACTAACTACAATAAAACAAAACATATTGATGCATATTTTTCCTTACTGCTTTAAAATCATATTCGTTCAAAAATAAAAGTGTAGAACAAATAAAACACTTTGATTCTTATAAAGGGTGTTTTTCTTTAAAGGTATAGAACTTGAAGTTGGCAACACTTTTTTAACTGGCGGCCATTTTGTCAGCTGTTAAGTGATTTATGTTTAGTTTGGTTTGGCATTTCAACATGACTAGACTGACGCCTGAACAACGCTTCCAAATTGTGCAAATTTATTTTGAAAATCATGGTTCTGTTCGAAGTACGTATCGCGCATTACGTCCATTTTACGGTCAACATAATCTTCTTTACTTTACTTCTTTAAAAACGATGCTGGGCAGAACTTTACAGTCAATGGTGACCGCTATAGAGCGATGATTACTGACTTTTTCGTTCATCAATTGAACAACCATGATTTGCAGGAGTTGTGGTTTCAACAAGACGGCGCAACATGTCACACAGCTCGTGCCACAATTAATTTATTGAAGGAAAAGTTTGGTAACCGCATAGTTTCACGTTTCGGACCCGTGCTTTGGCCTCCAAGATCGTGCGATTTAACGCCGCTTGACTATTTTCTGTGGGGATATGTGAAGTCGCAAATCTATGCCGATAAGCCCGAAACAATTGAACACTTGGAGGACAACATTCGGCGCGTTATTGTCGATATACGGCCACAAATGTTGGATAAAGTCGTCGAAAATTGGACCTCTAGATTGGACTACGTCCGAGCCAGCCGTGGCGGACATATGCCAGAAATCATATTTAAATTATAATGCCAGAAGTTTGTATTTCGAATAAAGTAAATATCATATCAATAAAAAAATCATCTTTGTTTTATTCAATTTCAAAGTTCTATACCTCTGAAAAAAACACCCTTTATGTGTTACAATCATTAAGTATCCTTGAACACAAAAGTTTTTCATTACGAGTACTTAAAGAAAACACAAAAACAGAACATTTGCTCTTCTGCAACAAAAAACAAACAAAGGAGTTGAGCTTTTCGGATACTTAAACAATTCAATGGACTGCAGTTGCCTGGTCACAGGGCTCCATTTGCACGTCCCCCCTGCAAGTTTGAAACCAAAATCCGACAAGCATTTGTTGTCCATAAGCTGCAAAAGCAAGCTGAAATATTTATAATGCTGTCCAACACTTGGCTGACCACAACAACGACAATAGCAACAACAACTATAGACAGAACATTGACCGCAGCACAAAAACAATAAATTGATTTTATATCTTGGCGAACAAGTGCAGGAGACACACATATAGAAGCCGATACAAAGGAGTAGCGGGTAAGGAGATGAGGTCTGAAATTGTATGCAGAATGTTGCAATACACGCCCCGATAATTATGAAATTTGAAACGTAAAATGTGAAACACAAACCCAATAACCGAACCCTGAGAATTCCAAAGAAAGCAAAGCAATTTATGGTTGAATACGCCCCGAAAAAAACTTTAGAAACGCGAAGGACCAGCGAAAACTAAAAGAAATGCAATACAAAAGGAATCAAAAAACAGACAAAGGTGTGGCAGCCAGGCAACAGACGCTTGAGAGCCAAGGATAAATGTATAAGTAGCCTAAAGGACAACAACATATGCGAAAGGGATAATAATTCACAACAAACAATGGACCTGACCATATAATAATAATTCAGGCACACCAGATGAACCAAAATTGACCGCAGTATGAGCACAGTTTTTCGTCAGTCAGGCATTAGTATTCCTCTCTCTCACACATAGGGGACCGCAATGCATTGCACTTGTCCCAGGCAAAAAAGGGACTCTGATGCGACACGCGCGCAGCAGGACAACACCGTTTGATGTGTGGCGACGCAACTCGACAATGTCCTGTCCAAACCAAAAATTGACATTTAATGAGCCCGAGGATGTCAGACATCCAGCTCCACATAGATCGTGTGTGTCTAAGAGTGTGTTGTAATCGCATAACTCGTATGGCCAGCAGGAGCTGCTGCTGCTGCATGCCGTCAGCTTTTCCAGGTTTGTGCAACACCTATTGTTATCATTGAAAGCACTTGTTTTCCCTCTAGCCAGGTTAGGATGCCTGCGGCATCTTTCCTCCTCTACATGTCCCTGTCCCTCTCTTTCATTTTGTTGCTGTTCAGACATTTGGCAAAGGGTTTTCGATTAGCTCACATATCAAAATGGTACGTTAATTGTTTTCAAGTTCGTGGCATGTCAACAGCACACGTAGCCAAAGCACCGATTTTCGAGTCATTTTATCTGTCTATCTGGTGATTAAATGGCTTTGTTTTGCCTTCATTCCCGATGGAGACAGATATGAGAACATTATGACAAAGACTATGTCTACATCGTCGATGAAGCGAGTTTAACTAAAGTTTGAATACCAGACTTCATAAATTGTGGTTGCATATCTGAAAGTAAGTAAATTAACTGAATTGAATATTGGTGCTATTTATTAGAGAAATGCTTTTAAACCCAGCAATAATAAGTGTGAAGCAATCTTATCTCACGTACAGAAGCTGTCAATTTACGGCTGATTGTTCCTATGGCAGACAAATTTGTTTAACACAGGAATTGGGATGATTATTCTTCTGTACAAACAGATCGGCAAAGTCGCTTAAAGGAGTACCTGAAATTCTTAAAAAATACCTAATTATACCCTGAACGTATTAAAAATGGTATAATGGTTTTGTGTAAAAGTATGTAAGTATATCCGACCCCATAAACGTATATATAAACTTGATCAGCATCAACAGAGTAGTCGATATAGCCATGTCCGTTTGTCTGTATGTATGAACGTGTCGATATCAGAGACTATAAGAGCTAGAGAGTCCAGATTAAAAACATAAGCTCACCTAATCCCTACACAGTACAATTTTGTTTCAAATTTTCGATAACTCTTTACGTTTCCGATATACACATGTAATCGATAACCACAAAATCTTGAATTTGTATAACTTGGAGACGGCGTTTGAAACATTAGACGAAATAATGACAATCTGTGAAATTGTTATTGAAATCGGTTGAGAAACAAGTTAAGAAAGTAAAAGAAAGTAAAACTATACTGGTATACAGACACATACATACATATACATATTATAAATCGAATCTTATATAACACTCTAACTTGCTCTCGCTTTTATCACAAGCCGTATGCTTTGTATTGTATGAAGGGCCTTTTTGAAATTTGTAAAGCTACTGACTTAATATATTTTCAAGCACGTTCACTTATTGTGTTAGCTTAACTTTGAAACAATAAAATTATACATTTGTCAGTTTATAATTCCATGCCATAAATTAGGGCTAAGTCGAGCCCAGAAAGGGGAATTTCTGGTCAGAAAATAGATAAGTCTGGCAGTCAGAGGGGGAAAAAGAGCTTTTCAACAACTTGAGACTGTATTAAACTGCGAGTAGTTGGTGGGCGCAGCTATTAGTAGGTAACGGTTGGGCCTAACTAGTTAATATGCGGCATGCAACTATGCAGGACATGTAGGAGCTGCAAAACATTAATTATGACAGATCTTTTTGTGTGTGTCAGTGTGTGAGAGATCCCTACTACGCATAGTCATAGTCATGGTACGTTCAGTCAGGGCGCATGGCGTTGGCCAAATTTGCATTTATATTAAAAACAAACAACAAAACCGGCTGGGAACAGAAGCAGGAGCAATAACTACGTCTAGGCTGGAATCGACCGTACGATGACAGGCGCCAACGACTTGCGGCATAATGAAAGACACGTCACTAACAGGCTATGACCAATTTGCAGCCAGTCCCGGCCCGACTAACTAACCCCCTCGCTGAAACTATGAAACTGATTTGCGAATATTTGGACTGCGGTCTGCGCTTTAATTATGTCTCATATATCAGTTTGCTCTCCAGCTCACCATAAATATAATTTCGTTTTGATTGCAATTACCATCCCCAAGAACATCCACCCACACACCACACTCTTCGAAAAGGGGGTCGTTGCGGCAAGTGCACTTGAGGGTTGCTCTTGTCTTTTGTTTGGTTTTCCCCCCTCGTCTGAGTCACAAGTGTTGCCAATTGTTTGTTATTGTATTGTCAGCCCAACGAACGAACGCCAAGCAACCCCAAGTTAGACTCAACAAAACTACACCACCCTTCCCCCCACAAATACCTATCAACCAACCGCCAGCCGTGGAAAATTATTAGATTTTATTGCACGCAACATTTCGAAATGAAAAATATTCTGATGCGATTTATTGTCAGTCGTCGTTTCTTGTCCCAGTCGGTGAGTTTGTGCCCCGGTTTTTAATATAACCAAGTGGCTTTTGTGGGTAAAATTGTGACTGGCATTCGCCATGGACCAACTGGTATGCCAAGGAAAAACTTCCTGAAAGGGTTTCCCAAATGCTACACAGAAAATGCAACCGGGCGTAAATGTTTTCCAAAAACAAAATTAGTTTAGGGATTTGCATTTGAATATAGTTCAGTTACATACATACATACAGACACATATATATTTATATAAATATATGCATATATAAAAAGTTGTCAAATAAAAGTTGATGGGTTGCCTGACAGCCAGGCAGTTAGGGTTTGAAATCTGTTTTCCCATTTGCATATGTAATAAGTAAGAGACTCATTGTGAACTGTCTGGACAACTGATGGATATGATAATCTGGTGCTTATGACAATCACAAAGCGATAAGAGCACTGCCCCATAAATGTACAGTATAAGCTTTGATAAAGTAACTGATTTATTTAATGATTTCAATCGTCTGCATGTGACATTTAAATAAATTCAAGTACATTTGAAGCAAAAAGGTCAACTTTCCGATGCTATTAAAATAAATAGTTTTGTTTATTCTTTCGTTCAAGTTTAGTTAGTTATTTAAGTTTATCATTGCAAACAGACAGACAGATGGACAAGACAATAGTCAACACCATCGTCAAGGCTGTGTGGTTAATGTTCGATCAATTGTTGAGCTACTTGAGATCATTTCTAATATCCTTCGGTAAATTCCTATGCTGTTGTTTTTTGGAGTATTTTTAACAGCTCTCAATGCTCTCTTACACTAAGCTGTATTTAAGTGATGTCTACCTAGGCTCTTTCTTTTGTTAATCCTCTTTACGTTCTTTACTTCTATCGAGAATTTTAAGCATTTTCAACACGCGCTTTGTTAGCATAAAAGGGAACGCACATAAAAATCGTCTCAAATGAACTACAGTTCGCTATAATTTTCAACACAGACCAACAAGGAAAACAGCAGTTTGCTGGTTGTGTTTATCTCAAACAGATGCCATAGAACATTGCTTTGGACTCTGGTCTGTTCAGCGGCATTGGGGACAGCATTTAGCGCATCCTAAAAACTGCTAAATGACACCATATTATTAGATTAAATACGGACACGCGTACCATACTCAGGCCACCTAAATCGAACCTTTGTGCAAAGCAACGTCTGTGGCAAACAGATGGAATCATGCGTTAGGTGCAAGCTGAAGCCGAAGTCGAAACCAAAACCGAAAGCAAAGCCCTTTGACCGTTAATTTTTCGGCTAAACGGCGGTCAGCATCTTCTTTTCGTTGCTGAGCTTGTTAAACTAACAAACCAAATTTTGTTCCTGGAAAGACAATCAATAGATTTGAAATTTTCGATAAGGCAAAATGCCATCAAATTAATGAGTTTTAATTAAATGGGTGAAGGCTGTATTCTTTCTTCTTCTTCTCTTTGATTAAGATCAGTCCACATATCATGTAACTATCAAATAAAATCGGTGTATATCATATAATTTCTTTTGTACAGCTCGCGCATAATATACGTAATTCAAATGGTAAGTCAAAAGTCACATGCTTTGGGTTAACAACAAAAGAAACTGTTTAACAGTTTGCAGAGGATCATTGATCATTGAATGGTGCCTGCTGCTACCTGCGGCTGCTTCATTTAGTGATTTCTTGAACAACAGCTGCTACTTTTTTTCGGGTTTATTTTTTTTTGCCTCCAAGAAGAAAATTGATGACGACAGGTTGCAACGAACGCAGGCTGATCCGCATACACAAAACTTAAGCCCAAAAGTTGTATCGTCCTATCTGGGCGTCTGACGTTAATCGACTTAATTGTAGCAGCTGAAATGTCAGTTTTGTTAAGTGGGCTGTGCCTCAAGTCTGCGTCTGTTCAGTCTAACTTTGATGTATTGTATTGGCCAAATTTCGATGACCAGCTTGTTATAATGTCCAGAAACGCCTCGAATCTTGGCATGCAACTATAGTTTCGAGTCAGTTTTCATGGTCGCTTGGCTCATTAAAGTCTTGATTAATGTGAATGACGCTCATTTAGGGTTTTTGTCGCGCCTTTTTGTCCAACAACATTATATTTTTGCAGTTCAAGTATCTTTCGTATCGTTATATTAGGGCCAGCTCCTTGTCGCCTCCTCTTGCTCATCGTCATCATCATCTGCACTTGTTTTTGCTTGTTTGGGTAATTAGTCTCGTTTGTTGTCATAAATTTTCGGCAAATTTTGTTGAAAAGTCGCAATTTAATTGCACTGATTTACAGTTTGTGGAGTTTGCAACTCGCCCTCTTCCCCGTTTTCCTTGAGGTAATTTAGTCATGTGTCTCTCTCTCTCTCTCGCAATTACGTGCTAAATTAATGAGGTTTTTGTGGCTATATATGTGCAACACTCGACTGCAGCTGAAGATAAACATATTTCAGCTTTAGCAATTCTTTGGCCTTTTTTATGAAGATTCTTAACAGTTTTAATGAATACTGCAGGTGCAAAAATTGAGCTGCAGAGTTGCGTGTAAAAACAGAGTTAACATTAAAGCGCTAAGAAGTTAGCTGAAAGGAAGGCCAGAAATTTAATGAATAGCGTCAAAAGAAACATGGTTTTAAGGTAGAAGCCAAAGTTAAAAAATAAATAAATGAAAAGGAAAAAATTAAAATTCAATATATGAATTAATTTAATATTTTTTCGAATTAGTGATCATCGGTATGCAACTGGTAGCCTCTCCACTACACACAAAGTTTTTGAGAAATAACTTTTATTACTTCACAATAATTATTATGTAACTTAATAAAATATTACTGTTTATCAGAAACACAAATATTAATTATTATCAGTGATATTCAGAATATTCTGAAAAACAAAAATTATATTCAATTGTGGATACGAAAAGATTTCGAATAAAACGCCAACTGCTGTTATTTTCAATGCCGGTTTTTTATTATCGAAAATTTTAAAATTGCTATTATTGACAACTTTTTTTAAAACCTTTTTATACCCTTAACCCATTGAAAATGGGTAAAAAGGGTATAATGGTTTTGTGCAAAAGTATGTCACAGGGAGAAGGAAGCATCTCCGACCCCATAAAGTATATATATTCTTGATCAGCATCAACAGCTGAGTCGATATAGCCATGTCCGTCTGTCCGTCCGTCCGTCCGTATGTATGAACGCATCGATCTCAGAGACTATAAGAGCTAGAGAGATTTGGTACAGATTTGGTACATAAGCTCGCCTAATCCCTAGGCAGTACAAGTTTGTTTTTCAATAACTCTTCCCGTTTCCGATATACATTCATAACAACAAAATCTTCAATTTGGAAAATTTTTTCATGCAGTTTGAAAGATTAGACTAAATAATGACAATCTGTGATTTATTGAAATCGGTTGAGAAACACTGGAGATATGGAGTATTGAAATTAAGAAGGTATATACGCGTATACATACACACACTCACACATACTTGCAAGCACTGACTGTATGCGTAAATTATAGGGTTAAGGGTATAGTCTAGTCGGGATTTCTCGACTAGAGCCTTCTTACTTGTTCAATTTCGATTTCCAGCTACTTAGTTGTTAGATATCAGTATAAGACAATATCGCATCTGAATAGTTTTCTTTATTTCAAGTGATTTCTATCACTGAACAAGCTAAACGAATAATACTTCAACTTCACTTGAATTCTTCCGCTTACAGTTCATCGCCTCATCAATAAAGTTTTTCCACCCTCCCAAAAAAAAATAATTGAAACTCATCAAGCTTTATTGGGTTGTAGTACTGCCAGGAAGGTGTCGTCAAAGCCATCATTAATGCCCTTATCACGTATTTCAACGTGACAAAAGACGCCGCGTCTCCTCTTACTGCCTCAGCCACCACTCAACTTCATTTGGTAGCCACACCTCAGTCATACATGGCTCAAAAGATTTGTCTTAAAATTGCCACCCTTAATTACTTGTAAGCAGGGAACCCCCCAACCCCCACCACTGAAGTAGGAATCGACTCCACGTTCACGCTGTTTGTCTTGGAAATTTCGCAGTGCATTTAGTGCCGAATCTCCCTTGCCATAGCTTCTATCGATTCCATCCCCAGCCAAGAGAGCCCCCGTTGGGCACCACTGTTGATTCAATCGATGATGTTTGATGACTTCTGCAGCTGATTTCAACTTAGATTTCTTTTTGGGCAAGTAAATAGTGTGGTCAACTAGCAGGAGGTGAACCACATATGGCGCACATGTGCCGCCACCCCCGGCTCATTACGATGCATTGGACATGCATCAAGACGCCTTGTTCCCCCTTATATTATTGCGGTAAAAGGAAGCCAACACGAGCTGACATTAGTGGGTATGACTTTGCCGCTTTTAGCTACTAGGCCAAGTCTCAAGGCGGCATTCTTTTGGAGAGTGAACTCCGGAATGACCTTAATTAATCTTTATTTTACAGCTTGTTCCTTGCGCCTACAACTGCAACTTACAACTTGCAGTGTGGCCAATGTTGATTAATGTGTAGACGGGCAGCGTGACTGGGTCTTTTTTTTTTTAATACCGGGAAATGAGTTGCATGAGTTGTACGTTGTATGACGTTGCTGGGCGTGCTATCAATTAATTGCGCAGCATTGTTTAGATACCTTTACATATATGTACTGGAATGCAGTTGAAGTTGCACTTCCTGCAACATAACAAAACTTTCCGCATATATACCGGCTCATCCACATAAAGTTTTAAAGCGCATTTCAATGCAAATCTATCACATGCTGTTTGGATGGGCTTTGATTTAAGCTTTGATTAAGGGTGCAATATATATTACATACATGTATAAGTTTAGACACATGTAATGAAAGTGTGAATGAAATTTTCATCTTTTTGTGCTGCAACTGCAGAGCGAGGAAAGTGGAAAGTTCAAATAGAATTTCACTCTCTTATTTTTGTCCGGCTAGAGCTTATGTGAAACAAATACTCACGTATCCCGTGCGAGTGTGTGTGTGGGCGGACCTCTAACTGTCATGGTGAAAATGACCTAAGGTAAAACGATGTTTGCTGTTGCTTTCCAGTTGGGGAGAGGACGACACATAACAGAAGCTGGATCTGGAGTTGCTTTTTGTTGAAGGTTGTTGGCCCTGGGGCAGATTGAGGAATGATATACCAATGCTAAATGCTACACAGTTTTTTTGATATCGCTTAAGGAGCTGAATTGAGAGTGCTAATTTGGGGCATACATATATATATTTGAATAAAATGATTTATATATTTAACATTTTTTGTGGACTGTACTTGTTTAAATATGCATATTACCACATGAATACGCTTTTGCAATACGAATCATTAATCTTGAAGTTATTTAATTCATTCATTTTTCAGATATTTATCACTGCTGTTTATTGTGGTTTCCTTTGTGTTGAAGATATTTCCTCTAACCAAATATATTTAGTCTAACCCTAAAAAATCTTTGGTTGAATTGTGCATTTCATTAGTTGTATATTGAAAATATCCCCAAAGCAACTTGACTAACCTAAGCGATTTATTTCCACCCTTTTTTAGTTGACAGATCGGGATACGACTTCCGTAGCCGCTGTCAACTCAACACGAACTGAAACTCATCAAACTATAACAATAAAGACCGGAAATTAAAGTGTGAAAACCCGCAGGAAGTCGACTTGATTACAAGACTGAGAGTGTGACACACACAACGGGATTGTGTGTGCGTGTGAGTGTTTCTAACTACATGAGTAGTTATGTGTATAAATATGTATGTATGTAACTGACTAATAGTAAAGTTTACAATGCATTTCATTTGCTCAACTGTCAACGGTTAGCTTGAAGCTCTAACTGTAGCACTTGGCAGGAGAGAGGACACAGCCACAGGCCACAAAAGGCGGTGCCTGTGATTGAACGTTAAACATTTAATTTAAAGTAGCTGCACAAACCAGAAACATCCACATTCTTTACGCCACCCCCCCACACACACACACACAGACAAACACATAGGGATACTTAGCTGCGCTTTGGCATCGTTGGATGTAATTTATGCACGCTTATCAATTCTGATGCATCTAATTTGGTAAACAGTCAGCTACTCATCGTCACACCTGCCTGGCACACACACACACCATCAGACCACCGATCTATACTGTACATTGGCTCTCGACTCCTGCTGTTGGCTTAAAATAGTTTTCATTTGTTTTCGTTGTACTTAGTTGTTTAGCTGCAACATGTGGCATTGCCATTGCCACTAAGTAGCCTGTCTGCATCAGCATCTGCGACAGCCCCTGCACATGCAACTGCTTCTGGGGTACTTCGTTGCGCTTCGCTTACGTACATGCAGCTCATTTAGTTGACATCTATAAACGTCACATAGCGCGCAATGTTTGACAATTAATTAGGCGCAGATATGCCAGACGATGTCTTCAGTTTATAGTTTGCACACACAGAGATTCCCCAGAAATCACTCATTACATTTAGATGGAATCTGAGCTTATTTATTAGTACCATAATTTAACTTCCAATGCTTAAATATTTTCACACCGCAGAGTATTGTAATGTAGTTAGTTTATTCTCTAAACCTAGGACTAACCTAGCTCTTGTCAAATTCTTATTTAAGGGAATGTTTAGTGATATCTGAATAGTTGAAAACTGTATATTCAAATATGAAATATCTAAATAGTGTTACTATCCTTAACATTCCCAAAGAAAAGTGGTAGTAATTTTAATCTGCTGATTCAACAATCATTCAGTTTTAAATTCCCACTTTAGATATGCCACTCAAATTTTGTTTTTTTTTTTTGCTCTTCGGCTTATCATAGAAGAAGAACCAAAAAAAGCCAAAACAAACTGACCGAATCACAGCAATTTTCAAAGTAAACATTTTTCTCCAACACATATCTATGCCTTTGTGTATGTGTTTGTGCGAATATCAAGCAAAAGCGATGGGATTTTTATTTATAAAACACTTGAAAAGAAGCAGAACACCGAGTTCTTTTTTTTGAGCGTATTGATGCAAGGATTTCGCCCCAGAAAAAACACACACTGTGGAAAATGTGCAATGAGCACCGAGCAGAGTTCAAACAGTAGAACGACAAGGCAGGCGGTCTGCTCAGTTGCCAATGTCCTCTGAGGCTTTTTTGGTTTGCGTCGCTTGAGTAAAAGTTTGTTTTGCTTTTGCGAATGTCACATGAAAAATGAGCTCGCTGTGCGAATGCCAGCACTTTGCATGGCTTCCCTTACAATGGTGGAATGGGTGTAAAGAGGACTGGTTGGGGTGGGCTGACAAGCTCCCCCATAAGGAATCATAGTCGCTGGACGCCTTGCACGAAATTTCCATTTAATGTGTTTGCGCAAAGTATTAAAAGGCAGCGACGATTGAGTATCGAAAAGAAGTAAAGCAAACCAAGTCGCACCCAGAAAACCCAAACCGTTGTGGGTGGCTGGGAGTTGTGTTGTCCAATAACGAGCGCTAGAGCAGCCTGCAGTCCGCAGCTAGTAGTTACCATAAGGCGCTGGCTGTGAGTGATTTCCATGATAAGTGGCCCATTATGATGCCAGTTTGCACAGCGAGATTGCGTTGCGCTCTATTGGAGTTCGTCAGTTCTTCACTTTGCCAATTCTTCAGTTCGTCGTTGTGTCAGTTCGTCAGCTGCTTCGTCTGTTTGCCAATTCTTTTTTAATGCATATCAAAGTGGGTAAAGTTCTGTCCCCAAAAAAAAGTGCGTCATTGTTGTACTACTGGACATTTTCCCCTTCCCGCTTAACTTGTCGCAGCTTTTTTCTGTTCCCTTCAGCATCTTTGGTGGAACGGCTGTTGTCAAAAGTCATTTAATTTTCCCTTAGTTTGCTTTTGCCCACTTCGAGTATCTCTGCCATAAAGTTTGTCTGCTGCTGCGTTCCCCACATAGTTTTTCAAACGGTATTTTTGGTCTGTACTAGCGACAACTTTGATAAGTGAAATTTATTGTGGGCGCTTTGAGTTGTCTACTCTGCGTGGACATTATACAGCAAAATGCTCATCTGATGACTCTGACGTCGTCTGGCCTTTACTCATCTCCACCATCCAGTTTCATGTTTTATGGCATACGTACTGAAGTTTTGAACAGCAATTGCGGTTTTATTATTTGTCATTTATCGAAACTCTGAGAAATATTCAGTAGAGCAATACAATCGCTGGATCGATTTCTTTGAAAATTCTAGAGTTCGGAGGTATAATATTTATATATAAGTATAAAAGAAGAAGAAGGAATCTGTTTTTTCATTCTAACTAACAAATATCAACTAACAAATAATAATGCATATTGACAATAATGCTTAATGATTATAAAATTCTTAATTTGTTAATCTTTTTTAACAACATTCTTAAGTAAACATAAAATTATTTATATAAGTAATAGAATAGTTTTGAACTATTTATCACTTCTATTAATATATATTATTTTCGCTATTCATAACTCATATTTCCGATTTTGTTTAACAACTCTGTCTTGCCACTCAATCCTCTTATTAATGCTACAACTCCGCCCCATGCACCTGTCACATACGTACGTTCGCATTATGCATCGATCATTACTCATGCTTTAAGGAAATCCACTTAATCTCTAAACGAAACATTCAAACATTTATTAAAGACATGACTGAGCTGCCGTCTCTACAATTCAGGGCAAAAATGCAACAAAAGGTACAAGTTATAGTTCGACACCCTCAGAGTGTAATGCTAGACCATCAATGGGGGAATTGGGGGAGTCGCACGCACACTGTCAGCTTCGACCCTGGTTCCAAGGACATTGGGTGGGTAGCAAAATGTAATTGCTGCCGCCCCAAAATTTGGCATAGACCTTGAAAAAAAAGCGTCGTCTAGCGAATGGCGAGTGAAGTGTGAGGTGAGTAATAGAACTTAAAGCTCAAACGCCCGTGCGTATGCAATGAATATTTACGAGCGGATGCCGTTGGGTCCTCTGAGGATTATTGTGCTCTATGCAATTGCGCGCAAGTAAAAATCTAATTTATCCGCCTGCCACCCTTCGTTTTATTTGACAATTGCCTAAAATTATGCAATGCATTGGTATGAGGCTGTATCTGCCGGCACGTACCCGGCTTACATCGGGCCGTACCGGGCAATGCTTTAAGGGAATTTTCTATTAAGCAGGCAGAAAAAATTGCTTTGCTTTTGTCATATGGCAGCTACCCTTTGTTTATTAAAGTCCAAGCTTAAAGATTTTGGGGTGGCTTCTATAAGCCTGGTGGTGGGTGGTGTGTTGTTAGATGGTTGGGTTGATAGGTCTCCAGCCTCATCATAACACCACATGTTCCGAAAATGCTGCTGGCTTCGCCCCGTCGTCGTCTCATGTAGTGTACTTCATGTAGATTTCTTGTCTGACTTTTACTCGTGGTAGATTTGAACATTCATTTCGTTTGATGAGGCGCAAAGTTGTGGAATTTATTGCCTTGGTTTGGGCTTCGACAAAAAGTTAAGTGTATTTTACGTAAATTAATGATTCCGCCTTTCTTCCAGACCTGAGGGGTTGCTACTGTTTTTTAAGTGTTCTATTGCGGCTATGGGGTAAAGTCTGCTGAGTTTTGGCATGCATCTAAAGCGTAACGAACGGTATAGATATTTTTCGTTCAATATAAAAGAAGTGTAAAGCTATTTTTAAAGGATTCATGGAATATGAACATTTGATTTAAGCTAATTATAATTACACTAATATTTCTTAATAGTTTTTTAATTTAAGATATGTTGAGTACATTATTGGACAATAATTATTTGAGTCATTTACATTAACAAACAAGTAAGAAGGCTCTAGTCGAGAAATCCCGACTAGACTATACCCTTAACCCTATACTTTACGCATACATACAGTGCTTGCAAGTATGTCTGATTGTGTGTATGTATACGCGTATAGTGCATACCTTCTTAACTTCAATACTCCATATCTCCAGTGTTTTCCGATTTCAATAAATCACAGATTGTCAATATTTAGTCTAATTTTTCAAACTGCATCAAAAAATTCAAGATTTTGTTGGTATCGATCATATGTGTATATCGGAAATGGGAAGAGTTATCGAAAATTTAAAACAAACTTGTACTGCCTAGCGCATAATCCCCGCGCAGTACAAGTTTGTTTTAAATTTTCGATAGCTCTTCCCGTTTCCGATATACACATGTAATCGATAACAACAAAATCTTGAATTTGGAAAATGTTTTCATGCAGTTTGAAAGATTAGACTAAATAATGACCATCTGTGAAAATCGGTTGAGAAACACTGGAGATATGGAGTATTGAAATTAAAAAGGTGTGCACTATACGCGTATACATACACACTCTCACACATACTTGCAAGCACTGACTGTATGCGTAACTTATAGGGTTAAGGGTATAGTCTAGTCGGGATTTCTCGACTAGAGCCTTCTTACTTGTTCAGTTTGCAAATCCATCAATTTTATCGGATTTTTAAATTCAATTCATATAATTCAATCATCTTCTGAAGATTTGACCTATTATCCTATTGTGTAATTAATTATATCTTTATTCAGATTTATGCGTCGTGAAATTGTTCTATTCAAAGATAAGCTAAATGTTGTGCAAAGACAAATTAGACAAATGAACTACAAATTTTTTGAAGGAAAACGATATCACTGAATCTAATATATTTTAATTAGTACAATATACAAATCAAAAAGATCATTTGGCCTTATTAAAATATCCTGCACAAAAGCTTAACTACCAGCTGCAATCCGGTCCGGAACCAAACCCTGGTGATTCGGTTTTCTGCGCTATGTCTGTATAGGAACCGTTAACCGAATCGGTTGCATTTTTAGTGAAGTGTTCGGTAAAAAAGCGATTGAATATTTAAGTGTAATTTATCTTCACATCCAACTGCCATGTATTATAGAGTAAAGATGAGACCAAATAATACCTCGTAGGTTGTAAATCGATTGTCGACTACTCATTTTTCTCAAAATCCTGACAAATAAGCAAATTCTGAAAATGTGTAGCATTGAAAAATACGTACCGTACAAATGACATCAATACCTCATAAAAATGTCTTATTTCGTACACGCGTGTTATCGGCAAAATTTCAACCTATCTAGAACCTTGTCACTTCTTTACATATAATATATTTTCCTACAAAAATATAATGTTCAAACGGTTTTTATGTAAATTTTTTTAAATATATATACAATGACTTTATGTCCCCTGCTTAAATCTTATATAATTTCCGGAATACATTTATTTTTAATGCTTCTTTTAATTTAAGTTTTAAGATTAGCTTAACATTTTGCCCTAAAGCAAAAAACTTTCACAATGTATAAGATTGTATAATTGGCGTACAAGTCAAAAGTATTGCTCTTAGACTCAGTTAACCAAACAGCTCAGTCTTGGCCAAAACGTGAGCGCATTAAGCCGCAAAACTCGTGTTGCGTGTTTTATGATGTTGGGCCGTGAGATATTGCTAAAGCATAAGAAAACAATTTTATTGCTACTGCTAGTCTCTGCAATTTGCAATGTTATCATTTATCTCTATGTTATGGAAACGAAAACAGAAGCAACAGCAACAAATGAAGTGATTAAGTCGACAACAAAAGAGTCAAGAACAGAGCATGAGATCAGTCATCTGACAACTGGCCAACGAGTGCAGCAAATGCTGACCGATATGGGAGCGCTTGGAAGACCGGCGAAGAGCAACTGGACTGCTGAACAGCTGTTGGCCATGGAACGAAGTCAGCTCGAAACTGGCTATAACGCGTGGCTCTCAGAGCGAATATCGCCCGAGCGTACGCTCTCCGATATGCGTCATCGCAGGTAAGAGAGGTGTATAAGAGTTAATAATGGGTGTGTATAAGAGTTAACTATTAACAGCTGCAAAAAGCTTAGGTACCCGCTGGAAAAGCTGCCAGCTATCAGTGTCGTTATTACCTATCACAATGAAGAACGGAGCGTGCTGTTGAGAACATTAAGCAGTCTGAGGAGCAGAACACCAGCTAGATTACTGCATGAGATCATTCTGGTGGATGATGGCAGCGATCTTGAATTGCTTGGCAACTTTTCAAGTATTGTAAAGAATGAGTATCAAAGCATGGTGCACCATCAGCGTTTAGAAAAGCAGCTAGGATTGATGCAGGCGCGCCTAGAGGGTGCAAGGACTGCTCAGGCAGCTGTGCTTGTTTTTCTGGATGCACATGTGGAGGTTACTCGTGGCTGGCTACCGCCTTTACTATTCCCACTACTGGAGAACAACAAGACGTGCACAACGCCTGTGGTTGATACCATAGACTTTAAAAGCTTTGCGTACAGGCGAGGGAAGCCAATGCGTGGATTTTTTGACTGGGATTTTAACTATGTGCAGCTGCCACTGAGGAAAGTGGATGAGCTGGCGTTGCCTGCACCACATGAGAATCCTATCATGAATGGCGGTCTATTTGCTATTTATCGAGATTGGTTCTTTAACCTAGGTGGCTATGATGAGGGTTTGCGCATTTGGGGAGCCGAACAGTTTGAGCTGAGTCTCAAGATTTGGCTATGCGGTGGGCGTCTGCTTGAGGTGCCCTGCTCCCGAGTGGGTCATCTATACCGAAATGGCAGCTTCCGCATGCAGTACACAAAAACTGATAGCAAGGTTTTAGCAAGGGTAAGTTGTGTTAAACATTAAAGGGATCCATTACTATAATAATATGTTTTGCACTTTAGAACTACAGGCGAATAGCTGAAGTCTGGTTAGATGAGTACAGGGACAAGCTGTATGCAAATCTACCACACTTGACCCACGTCAAGGTGGGTTCGTTAAAAAAACAGAAGGCATTGCGTCAGCTTCTGCAATGCAAGCCCTTTAAATGGTTTCTCGATAACCTTGCCAGCGATTTTCTTCAGTTGTATCCTGTTGATGAACCGGAGGATTATGCCTTTGGCGTTGTGCAAAGCTTAGCAGAGCCCAAGCTGTGCCTGGAGAGATCAGAAACAGAAACAGCAAAACATCCACAATTGATGCCGTGTGATGAGGACCTTATGTATCCTAAGCTGGTACAAAAATGGTCCTTGAGCCATTTTCGGGATCTTCATTCGAGTTTCCATTGCTTGGAGCTGCAACAAAGACAGAGTAACGCAGAGATATGGCTCTGGCAATGCCATCATCATGCTGGTAATCAGTTTTGGTCCTACAACACAAGTTCCAATCAGTTAATCAATGGGCAAAGTAAAGATCAGCAACGTTGCCTGGAAGCTCAAGGGAAACAGCGCAGGGTGGTCGCAAATTCTTGTGATGAAACGAATCTGAATCAACAATGGAAGTTTGGATATGCTAATGAAAAGCGACTGGAAGACTTTTGGAAAAATGTACCCACGTGAAACTTGAAATGATATGACGCAATAACTGAAAGCAAAAATTCTTGAGTACAAAAAATGTACACATAATTTAACTATACATGTAATAACTAAGTAATACTCGTAAAATATATGATATTAAATTTCAAATGAAAAAGATAATAATTGGCTTACAAGTATTAGTGAGTTTATTTTTTAGGGATTTTTTGATGTAATAGTTTCTCATTAAATATTAACAAACCATTTTATAGGCAAAACAAAAAATTGGGTGTACATAAAGAGTAATGCCGACTTAATAACATTTGAAATTTAACAATTTAATTGTGTTCGTTAATTTCATTTTTATTTTCATTTTCTATTTTCTGCGGACCATTCCAAAGATATTTACCTGATGCGATAAATAATATAGGTTGTATGTAACTGGCATATATTCGAGCTTTGAACAAATGAAGTGCTTTGAAGCTGGAACGATTAACTGAAATTTGAGGTTACTTAAAGAATATAACATATTATCAAATAACTTACATTCACCACATTATAGTAGGATCGATTCAGAAAGTGTTTGTGATGCTCAAGCGATTCATTTAAATGTCGTCCCAAGTGATCAGTTAATTCGAATGGCAAAAATCGATGATAACCCAAATGATCCCGACTATCGCCAGCCACAACATTGACATTGCTCATGCAACGACCCAATTGCTCAGTTGCAGAATCCCCCTGCGGCTCGGAACTGCATATGGTCTCATTGTGCAGGGCCTGCTGGACAAATTGTCGAAGAGTAGCACCACTAAAGACAATGGCAGCGCGTTCATACATGTAAGTCTTTAGGTGAAATGAGAAATTAGTAAAAATAATACGAAAGTAGAGTCTCTTAAAAATGTTATCACCTGATTACTTGTAGATCTCAGTTTGCACCCAAAATATATAAGCTCTTCAGGGCTATAAGATTGAAGCATATAGCGCAGGTTTTCTACCATCACAAAACTATAACGAAACAAGTAAGAAGGCTCTAGTCGAGAAATCCCGACTAGACTATACCCTTAACCCTATAATTTACGCATACAGTATGTGTGAGTGTGTGTATGTATACGCGTATAGTGCATACTTTCTTAACTTCAGTACTCCATATCTCCAGTGTTTCTCAACCGATTTCAACAGATTGTTATTATTTAGTATAATCTTTCAAACTGCATCAAAAAGTTTTCAAAATTCAAGATTTTGTTGTTATCGATCACATGTGTATATCGGAAACGGGAAGAGTTATCGAAAATTTAAAACTGCACTACTGCGCGGGGATTAGGCGAGCTTATGTACCAAATCTGGAGTCTCTAGCTCTTATAGAGTCTGAGATCGCGTTCATACATACGGACGGACAGACAGACGGACATGGCTATATCGACTCGGCTGTTGATGCTGATCAATAATATATATACTTTATGGGGTCGTAGATGCTTCCTTCTGCCTGTTACATACTTTTGCATAAAACCATTATACCCTTTTTACCCATTTCAATGGGTTCAGGGTATAAAAAGCTGTGGCAATATCGACAATTTAGAAACAATGTGAGTATATATTTGATATATTTTTTGAAAAAAAATAAAAAAATAAAAAAAGTAAAAAAAAAACCAGTTTCATAAATAAACGGACCCGATACATACTTATCATCATTGGCATAGAGAAACCAATCGCCATCGGTGAAGTGATAATTGTACACGTACTCCAATTGTGCTCGCATTTTCTGCCATTTGTCATTCAGATTAAGAAAGATGGCTGGTTGCAGCTCCTCGCTGCCATCATTGCTTACGAATAGAAAGTGATCACAGTGCTTGCACCAGGTGCGTTTGACATGAACTGCTGTGCTTTTCTCTCGATAGTCGTAGGTGGAGACAATGCAGAAGATGCGTGCCGCAGGAGGAGGAGCCACAACCTTCAACTCTTTATCTCTTTGCAGCAGCAGAGTGGCCAGCATGCAAAGCAACCCGAGCAACATCAACTTGTAAAAAAAGGAATAGATAATCGCTGAGCACTTTCTGCATGGATTCAAAATGCTAATTTTGTTTTTGCCGCTCAAAAAGAAGCGTTGCGTGCTGAAGAACCGTTTCATTTCAAAACTAACGTTGAAAGCTCAGAGTAACATTGATGATGCTTTTGCTTGTGGTCTGGCCCTGTGCCTGGGCTACAATTTAATTATATTGAGTGCTTTTGTCTGTCGAAGTCAGTCTTGGTTTCCTCACTGCTGCAACCGCAACCCTCTCTGCTCTTGATTGGCTCGCCGCATACAAATTGCCTTTTCAATTATAAATATTAACTCACCTTTCTGGGAGGTAACTCATCATTGCGAGCCACTCAAGTTAAAGTTAAAGTAAAAGCTGAAGGTGATGCAGAACTTTTGTTACGCTTCGCTTGCAGTTTGAAGTAGTGAATTGACAAGAGCAGTTGTGAATGGTCCAAAGGCGAAACAGTAGCGAATTTCTGGGATTGTTCGAGAATAAGTACAACAAAATTAAGTTTGATGTGTTTGCAGGTGTGGACATCGCAAATGTTGAATTTGTAATGTGGTTTATGGCCTAAAGAGCGTATGTATTAAAATTGTAAATGGTCGTTGCTAAAAAGAAATTCAATTGTCGTGACACGTTGGCGAAAATTAGGGTTAATTCTGTGATAGGTATATAAGTATGTATGTACGACGTAGGCACACAGTCAGAAGTCGTCTTAAAAAGATGAAAAATTAAGCAAAATTAAATAAAACTTATATCAAATTCAAATCAACGCTTTAAATCATTTTGTAAGATGAAATGCACACAAGTTTTAAATATTTCTGTATCGGCTGTTATGTTAAAGTCTCTCTGTGGGTTACCAAAGGATAGTCAACTGCTTTCTGACTCGCAAGGCCGTATAATCATAGATTTTAGCTACCGACTTAAATCAATAAATATATTTTCATGCGCAATTATAAATGTATGTACAATTTGAGTAAATTTCATGGAAGACAAACAACTCGTTGCTAGATTTGCATACAGACAAATCTATACAAATTGCACAAAATAATAAATAATATACGAATATCTGTCAAAGATAAGTTCAATTATTTAAGCCATTGTTTGACTGAAAGATGTTTTTGCAAAAAAAAAAAAAAATACACTTATTCAATATCATATCTGTTCACGTGAAGTGCAAAAAAAAAGAAGACAAACAAGATGAGAAACAAAGATTAAGGGCAAGTAAAGCTAATCAATATTTGTTCATATGGGGTATTAATGTCTCAGTTTACGTGCTCAAATTACCACATGAGTTGTCATTGTTGGCTAACAGGTTGTCAGTGCCAAATGGTAAACAAAAGCCGTACACACATTACATACATAAGTAAACTGATGAACAGGAAGCAGCAGCAGCAGAAAAAGCGCAATATTGCACACAGTTTACTTTTCGCTCTTTTGACAAGGGATTCCAACAGGCGGACATGATGCAACAATGACACTTTGCAGTTGTACCAAAACGGAAGTAATTTTACGCAGACAAAAGGCTTGGGAAAACGGAGACCTTAAGAGACAGACAACAACAGATAAAGACACAGGCAGACATACTTTTCATTGATGAACACGTAACAGAATGTGGGCTTAAGTTGCCTGAGATTATGGACCCGAATGTGGCATGAATTATGTGAGAGAAAGAGAACTGTTGGGCTAAGTAGATAGATATATGATATATGGGTTACACGTAAGTAAACCTAAGTAACCCAAGATGCTGCTGCCCTCTACATACACGTAATTGAAACATCTGAAACACGGAAATACTTTAGCAGCTGTAACAGTGTTTTTCACTCTTTTATGAAGGTAGGAACAGTTGCATTAAATTGTGCACATATCATATATTTTTGGGGGTTGGGCAAAGGTAAATGTAATAGATTGTCTAAATATGGGCACCGTATACTGTGGATAGTGTTGCTTATTAAAAATGCATAACTAGTTGTTTATTTACCATTATTTACATTACTCGTGTGATGTCTGCTTAGGTTTTATTAACCAGGGCATATAATTGTATCCCATTATAAACAATTCGCTGGTTATGTTCGGTATAAATGTCTCGTGACCAAACTTTTCCCCTGAATCGACAGTCGTTACAGCTACATTAATCAAATATCGACCCAGCTCAATTTCCTCCTTATAACCGGGCGATTTCGTGCAAAGTGTTATTTTGGATTCTTGGCCTCGTTTGCATAACTACTTAAGGACTCTCTGTTCAGCACATAACCAGCGATCCAAAAATGATCTACTTATTGCAGGTTATTTGTGCCTGGATATTTGAGTTCGTATCCAAAAAATTGAAGCATAATCGCAAAACTGTCAAAACATTATAAATTAAAATATAATTCATAATTTCATTATTATTTTAAGATATTGATATAATTGGCAATGTAAGAAGTAACGTATAAATGTAATAACATGAAATTCCAGACATTAAAATATTTTAACTTATTGTGGTGAGCAAATAAAATAAATATGGAAAAAAAATAGTATGCAAATAGTTCTGCTAGAACAAACCAGCGAAAAAACCTGATTTTGCAAATCTTAAGAACAAACTCATCATTCTTTATTCATGCTACAAAATCATGCATATCAATAATTCTAACGCTGATAAGTTCTGTACACAACAAAAAAAACCATTGGGTAAACGTTAAAGATACACAAATTTAAATACACGTAAACCGGTATACAAACCATTCCCATTTCAGAAAAAACCGTGTCAACAAGATTCGGCAAGTAGAGATCCGAAGATCCGTTTCTCAATGAAAGGCGACCTAAGCGACCATGCAAACAATGCCAAGCCGCAAATGTGCGCGGTAAACAAACCAAAAAAAACAAAACTAATAAATAAATAAAAAATAAAATAAAAATAATACACAAATGAAAAAGAAGAAAACAAAACAAGCCAAGAAAACACTCAACACGCGACCACATAAACATATTCTATACATAGAGGTCAGTTTGAAGTGTGCGTTTGTTTGTGTGTGTGATTTATTTGCCAAACAAACAAACAAAATAATTGTAGATAATGCCGATAAGGTGAGGTACTATTTGGCTCGATGTTAGTTAGATGGATTTTTTCCGTCATCGCATAACCAAATAACACCGGGTTGTTGAAAATATTTAGTGTTTGGTAGAATTTTTGCAAAACATTGTTTCTTTTTATACCCTGAACCCATTAACAATGCGTAAAAAGGGTATAGTGGTTTTGTGCAAAAGTATAAGAAGGAAGCATCTCCGACCCAATAAAGTATATATATTCTTGATCAGCATCAACAGCCGAGTCGATATAGCCATGTCCGTCCCTATGTATGAACGCGTCGATCTCAGAGACTAGAAGAGAGACTCTAGATTTGGAACATAAGCTCGCCTAATCCCTAGGCAGTAAAGTTTGTTTTAAATTTTCGACAACTCTTCCCGATTCCGATATACACATGCGATCGATAATAGTTTGAATAGTTTGAAACATTAGACTAAATATTGACAATCTGTGAAAATTTTATTGAGATCGGCTGAGAAACACTGGAGATATGAAGTATTGAAGTTAAGAAAGTATGCACTATACGCGTATACATACACACACTTACACATACTTGCAAGCACTGAATGTATGCGTAAAGTATATGGTTCAGGGTATAGTCTAGTCGGGATTTCTCGACTAGAGCCTTCTTACTTGTTTATATATAAGACCTCGTCTAAAGCTCAACAATAATCACATCAGTTTTGTTTATAAAAAAATAAAGAAAAACGTTTTAATTAGAAGTCGATAAGCCGGCAAGTGGTCAACAAGTTGCCTCATTTCGAGGCCCATTAAATTTGACTTAAACGACCCGATGTGTCATATTTTCTCTCGCTCTCCCTCACAATCGATAGTGTTGATATCATTTGTAATAAATTTCCAATTATGTGTGTGTCGGCATAAATTAAATGAAACTTCCATTGTCATCGCACTAAGACTTAATTTACCCTTTAACACTAACTTCGCTTTGACAGAATAAAAACATAAAATATACAAAAAAAATATAACAACAATTCAAGCGATCAGCGTAGAGTGTGTCGTAGTACATTTATCTTTTGAATCTTATTTTATTTTATTTTTTCTTTTTTTATAAAAATAGATTACAACATTCAATGCGAATAATACCGATAATGTTGTTTTTACTTTTCTTGCATAAATGCGACATTTATAATGGTTAAATTAATGATCAGTCTTAAAGTGCGCAATTCATGACAAAACAAAATCCCGCAATCTCTACGATAAGCTCCTTTGTGAACTTAATAAATTATTTTATTTGGGGTTTAAGGTACAACGCAAAAGAAAAACAAGTAAGAAGGCTCTAGTCGAGAAATCCCGACTAGACGATACCCTTAATCCTATACTTAGAGCGTTCAGTCAATGGTTGCAAGTATGTGTGTCTGTGTACGCGCTTACTGCATACTTTTCTTAACTTCAATGCTCCATATCTCCAGTGTTTCTCGACCGATTTTATTTCCAAAATCAAGATTTTTTTTGTTATTGATCACATGTGTATACCGAAAACGGGAAGACTTATCGAAAATTTGAAGGTAGATCTTATTGTCTCTGAGATCGACGGATGGCCATATCGACTCGGCTGTTGATGCTGATGAATAATATATATACTTTATGGGATCGGAGGTGCTTCCTTCTGCCTGTTACAAACTTTTGCGCAAAACCATTATACCTTTTACTAATTTTTAATGGGTTCAGGGTATAAAAAGAATGAATTAAGATATTTTTATTTGCAATACATTTCGTAATGAACATAATTTTGGTAAACAAAATTCTTATGCATTTAATATATAGCATTCGGGGTTTCTGTGTAAATTTTAGAATGCAGCTTACAATTGTTAATCAAGATAATCGGTAGATACAAATGTCATTTGCCTAAGCCTGAGAAAACGTTCGGTTTCAATTTGAAAGAGCTAGCCACATTTGTACCAATTCTTAAAGAAAAACTCCCCGGAGTGCAATCAGCTAAGCGCATCTAGTAGTTGTTGTTCCCGTTGCCGTTTAACGATGACGACAAAAAGCAGAATAAGATAAAACTGCTCTCCATAGATACTTGCTCGTTGCCGTGGTGCAGTTGATAAAGGAAACGTTGTGTGAGTAAAACCACAAAGCAGCAAAGGAAGTAAGAGAAAACTGGGAATAAAAGAAGAAAACAATGAGGAGAATAAAACTGAATGGAAACGGAACCAAACTGAACCGAACCGTAGTGTCACCCATTGCCAGCGGCCGATAACATTATCAATGAAAATCAAATGAACTGCGGAGTAGGGGGGAGGGGAGAAGCAATCATCACATAAAGAAGTTAAACGAATGTTTTGAATATCATAACAATATGCTAGCGATAAAAATGATGACAAAGAGTCAGAAAAAGATGCCACCATTCGAATTAAGCTATGCATTTTTACGAAATCAACTTCTCCTAGCTCCAGTCCTCGATTTTCAGAAACTAATCGGCCTCATTCTTGTAGTAGTCGAATGCATAGATAAGACCCTGTCGCACCAGCGTCCAATTGTCTGTCGTATTCACCTACGGCACATAGGGTTCCAGTCACCAGGCACAGGACGCGTATCCTATCAAACAGCGGATCGACGACATTGGATGTTGTTGCACAAGTCCTTATTACTTTTGTTGGAGTCTTTGGTTTTGCCTAGGTATTCCAAAAGAGTGCGACTAGTAGTACGACGAAAGTGTACTAAATTGGGTAGGTTTTTGTTTACACAAGCTAACTTAAGATAAAAAATGAATTAACGTTTACATAGTACAAGATTGACATGAAGAAAGATTTTTCTGTTCAAATTATGAGCTTTGCAAGAGTCTATTTTTATACCCTTAACCCATTGAAAATGGGTAAAAAGGGTATAATGGATTTGTGCAAAAGTATGTAACAGGGAGAAGGAAGCATCTCCGACCCCATAAAGTATATATATTCTTGATCAGCATCAACAGCCGAGTCGATATAGCCATGTCCGTCTGTCCGTCTGTCCGTCCGTATGTATGAACGCGTCGATCTCAGAGACTATAAGAGCTAGAGACTCCAGATTTGGTATATAAGCTCGCCTAAACCCTAGGCAGTACAAGTTTGTTTTAGTTTTTCGATAACTCTTTCCGTTTCCGATATACACATGTAATCGATAACAACAAAATCTTCAATTTAGAAAACTTGATGCAGTTTGAAAGATTAGACTAAATAAAGACAATCTGTGAAAATTTTATTGAAATCGGCTGAGAAACACTGGAGATATGGAGTATTGAAATTAAGAAGGTATGTCCTATACGCGTATACATACTCACACATACTTGCAAGCACTGACTGTATGCGTAAATTATAGGGTTAAGCGTATAGTCTAGTCGGGAAGTCTCGACTAGAGTCTTCTTACTTGTTGTTTTTGAATTGTTAGTGATTCGGGTTAATATCCATTTTATTGAAAAATTGAGTTCGAATAAAGCTTAACAGTAGAGATAGAGAAAGTAAGAGCAATAAAGCAGAATGTTAAGAAGTTAATTTTGTTGTTGTTTTGGTACAATTCGTATTTAAAAGTTCTACATCATGATGTATTCATTTGTTATTAGTTTGAGCCAATATTGTGACAAGAAACACACAGCTTAAGCCCTTACAAATAGCCACACTTAAAGACTCAGCAGTTAGAGCGATAAAATACAAATCCCAGCGCAGACTCCAACTACTCCCAGCATCTTTCGTCTTTAGTGCATTTCTTGAAATCTAGCCAAGCAACCAATGCAACATCCTGCTGCTCCAAACTAATCCAAACTAATCCGATTCAACCCAACCCAATTCGAAGCCAAGCAAAACAAACATTAAGTTACAAAATAAAATCTTTGGCCCATAAAATTAAAACACAGCAAAATACGCAGAAGAGATGAGAAAATCTCGACTCTTAACTGAAGAAGTAAGAGAACAAACCTGCAAGCAACCTACTTTATATGTGCATGTATCTCTATCTGTATATGCTGTAACTGCTCCCAGTCCCTTCGGAAACCATTCGACGACGCAGCAGTCGCGCTTTGATGTGCTCTGATACAAGCGCCCAGATA